>JAJMKO010000003.1:135772-247485 GCA_030569275.1 [Candida] sanyiensis | reverse complement strand
GGGGGGGAGCTTTCTCTCAATACCTTTTTTTTTTTCCTTCCCAAAAAAAGACAACAACAGAAAGATAACAACGGCACCAAATGACCACAACAAACGACACCTGGAGCGATCCTCTATACACAGCAGATGACACGATTAGGATCTTCCTGACATACAGGCCTCTAAGCATCACCGAGTCGACCAATTTTGTGAAAGAAGAAGGTGCAGGCGCCACCATCTTGTTTGGGGGCACCACGCGAAACACGTTCGATGGCAAGGCCGTTTCCCTTCTCTCCTACGAGGCGCACACAAAGCTGGCACTGCGAACACTGGCCAATATTTGCAAGAGTGCCAAAATGAAGTTTCACAATGCTGAAAAGGATGAAGCTATTCATCGAATCTATTTGGCCCACCGTCTTGGAGATGTCCCTGTCAAAGAGGAGAGTGTTATCGTGGCCTTGAGCAGTACGCACCGAAAAGAAGGATGGGAGGCTGCCATGTGGATTTTAGAGCAAGTGAAGGAGAGAGCAGAGATTTGGAAGATGGAGAACTACGCCGATGGAAGTGGCTCTTGGAAAGAGAATGAAAACTCCAACGTCAAGAATAGATGAACTGAAAACAGTGTGTGGATTGATATGTACAAGTGTTTCCATATTTACACGTTTGATCTCATTACCCATTTTAAGCATTCACAGACTCAACGCGGCGCTTCTCATAGTTCCAAAGCTTGAAGGCAGGGGATTGGGCCTTCTTCTTTCCCTTGGCGTTCTTGATTCCAGTTTCCACCTTGTTGAGATACTTGACAAGGAGGTACTTCTCTTGCTTGTTGTTAAGGAGAGGATTTTCGTTGAGCAGCTGTTTCATCTGCTTCAGTGTCTCCTGGCCCTTGTTCTCAGCAAACAAAGCGGCAATCTGTCTCTTAGTCTCCTCAAACTTGGACAGCTTCTCTTCCGCAGAAGTGAACCTGGTCAGATTGTACTTACCGTCAAAGCCCACAGCAGCGTCAACCTTGGATGAAAGGGAAAGATACTCGTTTTTGAGAGTTTCGGATTGACCAGCCTGTAGCTCAGCCTTGTTCTCTTGCAGCTTGAGGTCTTGAATGTGTATGGAGGTCGTTGTCGATTGGGCATCAACCAACGAAACCCCATTCTTCACCAGCCTCTTGACAGCCAGGAAACGCTGACTCGCAGTCTCTCTCTCCGCATCAGTCAATGCTGGTATTATCTGGGAAAGCTGCGTGTTGTATTTGAGCAGGTTGCTTTGTCTTGCATCTTCTCTCTCCTTTAAACTCTTCAAGATGGATGGTCTCAGCAGGTGGTCTTTACGCTTCAGGTTCTTCTCCTCGAAATCGGCCTTGGCTTCCGCCTCGATTGGTATATATCCTAGTCTTCTGACCCTTGGGGCAAAGTGATCTGTTGGGAGTCTCAGCTCTGGACGCAGTGCAACACCAATAAACTTTCTGTTAGGGTGGAATGGATCGAGGTAGAAGCGAACATAACCAGGCTCAAGCGCAAAGATAGTGTGATCCTTACCAATCGATGCATTCTCACCCGGGTAGAACTTAGTACCACGTTGTCTCATTAAAATTTGACCAGGCTTCACCGGTTCATTCTCTGCTGCCTTGGCACCCAGACGGCGACCGGCAGAGTCCTTCATACTGGTTCTGGAACCAGCAACCTTTTTGGTCGCAGTACGCACCTGGATGGTAGGACCTGCAACATGTGTGCTAGCTAGAGAGAGCCTAGCAAAAGACTTGGAGAGTCCCAGAGCCCTCACAGCACTCAAGAAAGACATTTGTCGGTGACTTTACTATTCGTTTTCCATCTCGGCCAATTTTTCAGATTTTTTTTTTCCCCAAAAGAACAGAATTAGACAGGGTAATCCTGCCACACAAAAAAAGGTCCCACAAAAACAAACATAAAAGAGTGAAACGCTTTTGAGATTCGTGAGGCTAGCAAACACAATGGACGGCGAATGGGACGTTGTCGTCTCTTACCTACAAGACATTTTTGCCAGAAACGAGGAAAGCAGCTTTGATGACATCAACGAGCTCTCACCCATGAGCACGGATGAGGAAGGCCTTCGCTCGAGGCTCGCGACTGTCACCTCGCACAGTGAGAACATAGAGAAAAGCAGGAGAGTGTTGGAGGATATGCTGAAAAACGTTAGCAGTGTGATAGCGTCAGAGCTGAAAAGGAAGTCTGGTACAATCAAACAGAAGACTGGAAGAAGCTTTTGGCACAGCATTTACAACGTGTCCAACACAATTACACTGACTTCAGAGGTTGCGTTCAGGCTTCGCCAGCGAGGATCAGAGGATGACTGGATCCAATGTGAAGTCACCAAAATTATTGGGGATGGGACCAAGTATGTATCGAGTTTTTTTGTTTTTTTTTGCTTGCTTCGGCCTTCTAACGAACTGTCCCAGATTTGAGGTACGTGACCCAGAACCAGACGAAAACAACAACCCAGGAAAAACTTTCAAGGCAACCTGGAAAGACGTTATTCTAATTCCAAACCACGAGCAGGTTCGTGAGTTGCCCGACTATCCTCCGAAAACAAAGGTCTTGGCCAGATATCCTGAAACCACAACTTTCTATGCGGCAGAGGTGGTGGGGAATAAGAGGGACGGGACCTGCAAACTCATGTTTGAGGGCGAGGAGGAGGAAGGTAAGGAGACTGAAGTGGAAAGAAGACTGGTTCTTCCATATCCATCGAAATAAAAAGGTCCTACCTGCCTGTCACGAGCAGCTAATATAATAATGCACACAAAAAACCGAGGGTTGTGTGTCGACCCGGAATTACTTTTTCGCGCTGCCGCGACATAGCGACTTCGAAAATTTCTGAAAGAGGTTGAGTAGGATGAAAACTCGCACAAGCCTCTGACAACTGATTTCTGGTGCCAATGTCTGAGCCAATCGAAGTTGAGAACAAACACGTAAGTGTGAATCTGCAGTCCAACGAAGCTTCACAATCACTAACGCTCGAGGGACAGGAGAACCCTATTCGTGATGCCTCCCCAAACAGAGACAGAGAGAGGTCTCCGAGAAGAGACAACGGTGAATACAGAGAGAGGCCTGGTGACTATAGAGAGAGAGGTCCTCCAAAGTTTGACAGAAACTACTACAACAGTGTGTTTGTCGGTAACCTTTCCTTTGACTCCAACTCTAACCAATTGAAGGACCTTTTCAAAGACTGTGGTCAAATTGTCCGCGCTGACATTGTCACACAGCAAGGCCGCCACAGGGGTATGGCCACTGTTGAGTTCGCCTCCAGAGCTGATGCTGAGAATGCTGTTAGCAGATTCCACAACTCTGATTTTATGAACCGTCAGATCTTTGTGAGACATGACAACCCGCCACCAGCTGGTGACAGACGTAGAGATGACAGGGCTGGTCGCAGAGAGGAGAGATTCGGTGGAAGAAGAGACGCTGGAGGAAGGGATGACAGATATGGTGGTAGAAGAGATTTTGAAGGCAGGGACAACTTCAGAGACCGTCCACCGCAAAATAGAGGCCCTTCATTCGAGGTTTTTCTCGGTAACCTCCCATACCGCTTCAGATGGCAAGACCTGAAGGATCTCTTGAGACCATTCGGCAATGTTCTCCGTGCTGATGTGAAGACAGATTATGATGGTAGATCAAGAGGCTTTGGTACAGCGTCATTTACGACGTTGGATGAAGTCAAGCGTGCCATCGAGGAGTTGAATGGCAAGGAGGTTGATGGAAGAGTACTCGAAGTGCGTGAGGGCAGACACTCTCGTCCTTTCGAGGCAGGTGCAGGCGATGAGTCTGGTCCTCCTCGCGCCGAACCGTACTTCAATCGTACCATTCCTGAGAACTCTGAGTTCGTCAAGAGCCACGGCCCGAATGGAGAGAAGAATGACACAATCTTTGTTTCCAACATTCCCTTTGCCACGTCCAGGGACGACCTTTACGAGTTGTTTGAGAGTGTTGGAAGGGTTGAAAATGCTGATTTGAAGTACGATCACAATGGCAACCCAGGATCTGCTGTGGTTAAGTTTGAATCTGAGGAGTCAGCCGTGGTTGCTGTTGACAAGCTCAACAATTACGAATACGGCGAGCGCAGATTGGGTATTACTTACGCTAAAAAGTTTTAGTATCTGCTTTCTCCAACGAAAATTCACCAAGTGCAGTGAGCATCAGCGTGTGCCGCTAAGTACTTTTGGTGAACAATACAAACTGTTTTAAGGAAAACGTAGCTAAAAAAAAGTTATATGTGCCGCCGGAACTAAAATTCGCGAGTACTCAGGCCTGGCAGAAAACGAAAGCAATACGAGTCAACAGTGCCAACAGCTCAGAGAAATCGACGAAGGACAGGATGGCATACATTGAACGTCCTGCAATCGGATTGTTTCTGGTGATTGTTGTAGCGTCTGCTATTCTGTTTCATTTGAGAAACAGGTGGGGTATGGTGCTCTTGTCCAACAATTGCGCGCAAGCTAACTTACTAACTACAGCACCAGTGCCCGCCTTCAAAGCATGGCTGAGCAGAAGGCGGATACGGCTTGACGGGTACAGTGGCGTGGGGTCCTTTGCCAATGACATTGAAAGCGGACTGACCTCTGATCAGTTTGACTTGCGAGTGCACAACCATGGTGACACTCGCCAGGGCATGGATGAGGAATCCAAGCAGAGGATCTTGCAGATAATGCACGATGAGGAGGTCTGCTTTGACGAGGCAAGATTGAGATTCACCAGAGAGAATTTTGTGGACAACGATGTCGGCCCTGACGGCATGCCATTGGACCCTAAAACTGTTACTTTCAGCAAATAGTAGCGAATATATTGTTTTATTCATGTGGCAAGGCAGCAGGCGCACAATGCTATCAGTTTATGTAGGAAGCTAGATACCGCAGAGAAGAATATGATCTTGGAAGAGTCTGATATGTCTCTGGCTTTCTGAGATCTTCAATCCTGAAGGAGCCATCCACAAGTTTTGCCAGGTAACCGAATGAGTCTTCCCTATCAATAGGGTCGCTGCCAAGGTCCGCAAGGTAGTTTTGGGTTTCTGGGTCAAGGCATGACTTGAAACTGGAGGTTGTTCCAAATGACTCCACTGTTTGAGCCCTGCTATCGAACTCTGTTTTCCCCTGAAGAGTTTCATCGTTGGATGTTTCAAACGAGTCAAACAATAGATCTTCATCTTCAAACTGCTGAAATGCTGCACTAGAGCTCATTGGGGTATAGAATGACTCAGTATCCTTATGTACTTCCTCGTGAGGCCACACGCCAACTTTGAGTAGTGGGGAGTTGAACTCCTCATCCATAGAGTCAAAAGTTGGAAGAGTAGCGGGTTTGGTACTGCCGTTTATTGACGACTCAACCCTTTGAGTACCAGCCGCCTCGCCGTCCCCAAACAGAGTTCGGAGTTGTGGAATAGATGCCGATGCTGGATCTTGAAGATCCCTCTCCTTTTGAACAGGCGAGGGGATGGAGTGTAATGCCACAGTTTCATCTTTGCTAGCCGTATTTGGTTCACAACTAGCCTTTTCGAGTGGCGATAGAATCTCGAAGTTGGCTGCGCTGCTCAAATAATCATCAAAAATAGCTGACATGGAGGTCTCAAACATCTTGACATCATCGAAACTTGACAGCTCCGGAACATCTGGATCAAAAATATCCATAACGGACTCATCGGATAGAGCAGAGGGCGATGAAACCTGAACATGAGGAACAATAGTATCCGATTTTTCCAATTCGATTGATGACTTTGGAAGCTCCTTCTTGCTGAATAACTGTGACAGTCTCTTTATGAATGATCTCCTTTGTGGCTTGGAAGTCACTGGCAAAGTTTGTTGCGCTTTGCTGGCTGGTGTTATCACATGCTTTTGGAGTAGCGTTGATGATGTGTTGGAGGAGATGCGATGCCCTTCTTGCGAGGTGGTGAGCACAGGGGGAAGTTTGGATTCAGCGAGGGATTCCCCCAGGCTTGAATTCCTCGTAGAGGACATCAATTGTGGTGACTCCGAGGTAGCCAACGTTAGAAGCGATGAATTACCCAAGCAACCGTTGGTAAATCCTTTCTCACTGTCAATCGTATGTCTCTTTCTTTCCAGATTGGAAATCTCCTCAGAGAGGAAATTGGAGAAGTCACTGGCATTAATGGTGTTAGAGTAGTGGCTTCCTGTAGCAGACAAAGTCTCTATCTGAATGATATCACTGTCTAAAAACTTAGCGAACATTCCAAACTCCACCTCGTTCTCTAGAAGAAGCTCAGGATCCTTTTCCATATTTAGGAAGAGAGCTAGTGGAGAGTGTGTTGACTCTGAGGCATAAGTTGTTCTCTCATGAGCAGTGACAAACACTTCAAAACCAAATCTCTCAATCTTGAATAAGTGAAATGGCGTGGTTTTACCCAAGATCAATGCTTTGTTATACATCCGAACAAAGTTCGATGCATTTTCAACTTCAGCGGTCAGGGAAGGACTCTCTCCATCTTTGAAGCTGAATTTGATACAGTTGGTCCCAAAAGTTGAAACTTCAACATTGTTCAATGCCGACCAAGAAGACACTTCAATTCCTGGGAATTTATGGATGGGGTTTTCATTCATCAAAGAGTTCATCAAAATGTCAGAAACACTAGGCGATGGAAAATCAGAGGTTATTTCTTGTCTGTCAGTCAAATTTGCGAAAACAATATAGTCACTGAACATAATTATGACACCTTTCTTGTTCTCAACTCTATTGAATGTGTCCACAACTGATATTACCTTTCTGTTAACCCAACCATACGATAGCACTGGAGGCCAATTTTCACAGAGTTCAGTCAAGATTTTTCCACTTGGAGTAAAGACTCTCCTGTTATATGGTTTCAGTTCCTCGGTTCCAAAGGAGTCAATCGTATCAACGGCACTCTTGAAGTTCAGGTCAACAATAAGTCTCTCATTGGGAGGCCAGCGTCTAGTTTCAACCAGTCTTTCTAGAATCACTTTGACTTTGGTCAAATTTATTTGTGACTTCAAAATGACATCGATGGAAGCTTCTGTATAGTTTGCACTGATGTGTTGACCGTAGACGTTCATGAAGTCTCTCAAATTCCCATAAAAGCTCTTCAACGCGGACTCGTGACGCATGGTTGCCTTGTAGAAGTACGGAATAGTCGCACCACAAGCCTTCACAACCTCAAGACTTCCGAACTCAGATGCTGTTTTCAAAGAGTTGAGGAAAATGCAGTTGATTCTGGTCACCTCGTCAATGGTAGGCGGAAAGACTTGATTTAGCTTGGAAGTATCCAGCCCCTTAATTTCATCATTCAAAGTCTTGATTCTGATGGGAACAATTACTTCTCTCAAGAATTTCACAAGCTGTGTAGTTGTGTTTTCTTGCAGCTGGACAAGCTCTTCGCAAATCTGTCTTGTCAGATCGTCATCATAATTTGTAGGAGCCCACTCAGGGGCTTTGTAGATAGTGTCTGTACTTTCAGGAGAATACTCCGTCAGTGGATCAAACAGTTGCTCCAGTTGCTCGCCGAGGAGAAACACCATTCTGTTGTTAGAGTCAATCACATCCGGCTCATCATCATAAATCACATCGAGAAGGGTTGATTCGATGTAATGAGGTTGAAGAAATCCCATGTACAAAAGACTCTGACCAATTTCAACAGGTGTCTTAGTAGTAATCATTGTCATACCCGATGACAACTCCCCAGCAACCGTCTCGTCCCACTCGAATGGTAAACTGATGTTGAACAAGCCTTTCAGCTTCTGGGGATCCAGAAGGGAATATGTCTTCAGGAGCGTGATTGCAAGTGCTCTTCTCACATTAGAGTTTCTGGAGGATTTATCCAGATTCTTGCAGGCATCATAGAATCTTGATTTGTTGTCCAAAGCAAAACTGTTGTAGTGAAACTCCCCAAGACATGAGAAAAGAACAGTACTAATCCTTTTGGAGTCTGAGTCCTCATAGACCATAATATAGATCTCTCCAAGAATCAAGTCCCGCCCTCTGAAAAAAGCTGCTGTCTGGAAAGCTTCCTTCCATTCTTCAACGGTTTTGATATTGTTGTGACCAGTGTGGCATATGTTGTTGTTGAGTTTCACAATGTTCAATGGAGGTTCCTTTAGATCTGGGGTATCAAAGACGGGATGGACAACCTCTTCCTCGTACAGGCTGGATGCTTTACGCACCCCGTGCAAGGTAGTTGGGACCATCAGGCCAATGCAGGATACAGAAGAGCTTTGCTTTAGAGGAACTTGGATGGAAATCAATTTTTTGCGGTGAATGTTTATTTTTTTTTTCCCGGTTTGGATGTCTTTGTTTACGTTTTGTGCCCCTTACCGTCTCTGAATTCTGACGTAAGCTGTGCTTTTCCCTTTTCTCTTTGATGTTTTACGCGTCACGCTGTTCAGCGCGTACAGACTGTATGTGTATCGGCTCAGCACAGTGACTAAAGCCCAATCTACGGTTATGACAGAGAAGGAAAAGTACCGGCTAGTCTCAGGTCTTCGGCTTGATAAGTCGTACCGATTTGTGGAACTTAGCCCTCAGCTCTTGAGCGTCGTGGAGAGCGGTACAGGGAAGTTATTCCTCAAATCCTCGAACGCTGACGCCGATGTCACAATTTGCACAGAAAACAAGACGTTCAAGGTGAGGCAAAGAAATCACTCAAATACCGTACTAGTTATGAAAGAGAGTCAATCACCGGATGAGCTGATTGGATTCACCCAGCTGCCGTCAGTGCTTGAGTGTCAGGAGACAGCACCGACCATAGACACAACTGATATATCTTTCTATGACGGTGTAAGCAAAACCAGTACAGATGGACTGCTCTCTATGGAGGAACTGAAAGCGAGATCTGCAGCATCTGAAGGAGAGTTCAACCAGGTTTGGTTCAATTTAGGCGGATGCCAAATGGATGGGAAGGCTGTCATTTTGGAAGAAGATTTTGTTGGGAAGGCTATCCACCTGTTGATAATGTCTATCACAGCCGCAGACCTTGATTTCGATGAACTATCGATCATTGAAGTATACAATACCCTCAAAGATGATGCTCCAAATATCACCATTGACATCGTTGAGACAGTTCTAAAGAAGTTCTCAACAACACAAAAGGAGCCATTGAAGATAGACAAGATCAAGGTCTCGAAGTGGTATGGAATTCAATCACTAAAGCTGAACTGTGTTAAGAAAGCACTTTCAGCTTCCGAATTCCAGATGAAATGGAAGGCAGAACTACCTCCATTCTTTGAATGCCCAGTTGATATTGATCTATTATCAGGTCATTTCGTCAGTCCACTGCCCGGCAAAGTTCAGTTCATTGCTAAAGAAACCCTTCCTGATGATATAAATGGAAGACTCAAATGCCTCTTCAAGCTTCAAGCCACATGGGACTTGAACGAACTGATCCCATTTATTGAACAATTCAACAACAAGGGTCTCAAAATTGAAAACTTCATCATGAGGTTTGCCAAAAAGAAAAAGGTTGGAAAGAGATTCATCATCACCCAAAAGTGAGTAACACACAAACACACACACGCATTTTTTTATACACACATGCATTATTATCTATCTTTAGATGCTTTTTAAAGCTGTCAGAAATTTGTTTGTGGTCTCGTAGACCCCGAGGAAGATGGCACCCCCTGCACTGATCCACATTGTTCTTGGTCCAACGCCAGACCAGAAGACCTTGAAACCCTCCTCCCTTAGGATGACCTTTGCTAAGAACAAGGCAGATACTCTCTTCTCATTAAGCATGATTCTCGTTTTGATGACATCCAACGGTGTTGTAAGGGCCGCGGCCAAGCCACCAGCGATGGAACCGCACAGGGCACCCTGAAGTGGGTTTACCGGAGATCCTTGGCTGATGGACCATTGCTTCTTCATATACTCATAAAGTGGGAACTGGATCACGGTGAACGGGATCTCTCTCATGATAGTGGTTCCCCATCCCCTATAGAAACCCCTTATCACACCTTCACCAGTTTCGTTTCTCAACAGCTTCTTGAACGTGTCCAGCGAAGAGCCTGTCTTCGATGTTTGGGTTCTCTGCTTGATAACCTCTGCGGGAACTCTGACCATACAGGCTGCAGTCTCACCACAGGAAGCGGCGATCATATGGGTCAATGGAACAGCCACGGCCTCACTATCGATCTTCTGGGTCAAAAGGGGTGTCAGCTTGGCCTTTATGGTGTCGTAAGTGACAAAGAAGAGGGAAGCAGATGGGGCTGAGGCAATAACAGCAGATCCTAGACCTCTGTAGATACCCTTGTATCCGCCATTCCTCCAGAATCCCCCCTTGGCCTGGAGCCTTGTCTTGACGGTATCAATTGGGAAGAAGGTGAGGTCAGTGGAAGTGCCCGCAGCAGCGCCGCTCTAAATAAAACAGTACTTGTTAGTTACTGAAGGGGACCAATGCAATGCAAGATCAAGACATACCAGGAGCGATATCAGAAAGTCGTTGGAGCTCATCGCGTGGTCGTAACGAGGACGCCGTTTTTTAAAGCGTCCGGGATCGATCTTCAATGAATTTTTCACACCGGAAGGAAAAGCTCTCGGCCGAGAACCGTTTTGTTGGCCATCGTAAGATTAACAACCTGGGGCTTAGAATGTGTCAAAAAAAAACCAAACTCCCCGACTAAACTGGGACAGCTCTAACCACATAAGATCCGATATCAGATCAGGAATGGCCGGTTGACTTTGCAGTTGTTGAAACTGCTACCATCTGACGCGTCCATCAATGGACTCCTCGCTGGGAAGCCCCCCCCCCCCTAAACCGACCAGAAGTCCGCACCGGGTAACGTTTTGTTTTTTTGATGGCAAAATTCATCCGCACAAAAAGGCTTTGGCCACGAAGGCAAATCCCCTCTTTCACCAGTCCGTGTGTCACCATGTCCAGCGCTCTAAGGTGCCTCAAACAGGCCCTGCTTCCTACCAAAGCGCTAATACAGAAGAGACTGTTGACCACCTCGGCTGTCAGCAGTGCCTCCACTACCGCCGCCTCCATCGCCAATGAAGCGGAGAACAGTGCCTCTGCCCTCGTCAAGAATGCTTTCCAGGCAAACGAGCTTAACGGAACCAGACCCATTTACCTCGACATGCAAGCCACCACTCCAACTGATCCAAGAGTCTTGGACAAGATGTTGCAGTTCTACACTGGTCTGTATGGTAACCCACATTCCAACACGCACTCCTACGGATGGGAGACTGACAAGGAAATTGAGGTTGCAAGAGCCCACGTTGCAGGACTGATTGGTGCCGACCCAAAGGAAATCATATTCACCTCTGGTGCGACTGAGTCCAACAACATGGCGGTCAAGGGTGTCCCAAGATTCTACAAGAAGGCCAAGAAGCACATCATTACAACTATGACTGAACACAAGTGCATCCTGGATTCCGCTAGACACATGCAGGATGAGGGCTTCGATGTTACCTACCTTCCTGTGAATGAGGATGGCTTGATCTCCTTGGAGGAGCTTGAGGGCGCCATCCGTCCTGACACAGTCTTGGTGTCCATCATGGCTGTCAACAACGAGATTGGCGTTATTCAACCTCTAGAAGAGATTGGAAAAATCTGTAAGAAGCACAAGGTCTTCTTCCACTCCGACTGCGCACAAGCTGTTGGCAAGATTCCAATCGACGTCAACGCAATGAACATTGATTTGCTATCTATTTCCTCCCACAAGATTTATGGCCCAAAGGGAGTTGGTGCCATCTATGTTAGAAGAAGACCTAGAGTCAGACTGGAGGCTCTAATCTCTGGTGGTGGTCAAGAGCGTGGTCTCAGATCCGGTACCCTCGCCCCATCTCTGATTTCTGGCTTTGGTGAGGCCTCCAGACTGATCATGGAGGATATGGCGTACGATCAGCAACACATCAAAAGACTTTCCAAGAAGCTGATGGACGGTTTGCTATCGATTGAGCATACTCAGCTGAATGGTTCCAAGGAGCACAGATACGCCGGATGTGTCAACGTCTCCTTTGCCTACATTGAGGGTGAGTCGCTACTGATGGCACTGAAGGACATTGCGTTGAGTTCTGGATCTGCCTGCACCTCGGCTTCTTTGGAACCTTCCTATGTTCTACATGCGCTTGGTGCTGACGATGCCCTGGCGCACTCTTCCATCAGATTCGGTATTGGCAGATTTACCACTGAGGAAGAGATTGACTACGTTATCAAGGCTATCCACGAGAGGGTGGAGTTCTTGAGAGAGTTGAGCCCTCTATGGGAGATGGTTAAGGAGGGAATTGACTTGGACTCTATTGAATGGTCCGGTCATTAGGATAGTTTTGAAATGAATTTCATGTTTCTTGGTGTACATAATATTCAGTTGATCTTTCAGTTTGAAGTTTCCACTCCATCCACATCTTTTTTTTTCAAGGTTGTGGGGGACCCCCGGAACCGGCGACCTAAGTTTAGTCACCGGCCCGGGCCATTTTCGACATTCGACAAAGCCCAGATGAGAACCATTTTCTAACTTCTACAAACCTCTTATACGGCCCACCATAGTCCCAATGAGCAATACCAAGAACATCGTCGTCCTTCCAGGTGACCACGTCGGAACAGAGGTCACTAATGAAGCCATCAAGGTTTTGAAGGCCATTGAGGAGGCCCGTCCAAGCGTCAAGTTTAACTTTGAGCACCATTTGATCGGTGGTGCTGCCATCGACGCCACTGGAGTCCCGCTCCCAGACGAGGCCTTGGAGGCTTCCAAGAGGGCTGATGCTGTGCTTTTGGGAGCCGTTGGTGGCCCAAAGTGGGGAACTGGCGCTGTCAGACCAGAGCAAGGTCTGTTGAAGATTAGAAAGGAGTTGAACCTTTACGCCAATTTGAGACCATGCAACTTTGCATCTGAATCACTGCTGGAGTTGTCCCCAATTAAGGCCGAAATTGTGAAGGGCACTGACTTCACTGTTGTCAGAGAGCTTGTTGGTGGAATTTACTTTGGTGAGAGATCCGAGGATGATGGTTCTGGTGTCGCTTCTGACACTGAGACCTATTCTGTCCCAGAAGTCCAGAGAATCACCAGAATGGCTGCCTTCATGGCTCTGCAGCACAATCCACCTTTGCCAATCTGGTCATTGGACAAAGCCAACGTCCTGGCCTCCTCCAGACTATGGAGAAAGACCGTTACTGAGACCATTGAGAAGGAGTTCCCACAGTTGACTGTGCAACATCAATTGATTGACTCTGCTGCCATGATTCTGATCAAATCCCCAACCCAATTGAACGGAATCGTCATCACCTCCAACATGTTCGGTGACATCATCTCCGACGAGGCTTCTGTCATTCCAGGCTCCCTTGGTCTTCTCCCATCCGCGTCTTTGGCGTCCCTACCGGACAGCAACACGGCTTTCGGTTTGTACGAGCCATGCCACGGCTCTGCCCCAGACTTGTCAGCTAACAAGGTCAACCCAATCGCCACCATCTTGTCCGCTGCCATGATGTTGAAGTTGTCGTTGGACTTGTTTGACGAAGGTGTTGCTCTTGAGCAAGCTGTCAAGGAAGTCTTGGACGCTGGTATCAGAACTGGTGACTTGAAGGGCACTTCCTCCACCACTGAGGTTGGTGATGCTGTTGCTGCTGCTGTCAAGAAGATCCTAGCTTAAGGAGGTAGGAATTGGGATTATAAATACTGAATTATGACGCTTTGAAGCGACTACGGGTAGCCAAGAACAGGAGGAAAAAAAACAAAAACTATATGACTTCTAATGTACATGATATATATGCGATGTTTGTCCTCTTTGGTCGCATTATCTTTAATTCTGCTTGGCGATTATCTGGTCAATGTCAATCTCAAAGACAGGCTTGTTTGGGTTCGTGGTGTAAGTCTTGTTGTTCTTCTTGAGATCCTCCTTCTCTAGCTTTCTCAATCTGGCCAATGGGCCATAACCGTAGATTTCATCGCCAAGCTTGAATGGCTCCAAAAAGTGGGTGACAGTCTTGAAGTTGTCACCGAGGGAAACAATCTCGTGAATAATATCTTCAATGCAAATGATACCCTCGTTTCCCAGTCTCTCCTCGACAATGTTGTTGTCATTCAGCTTGACGCTCTTGACCCTGCCATTCTCCTCAAGGCTGATCGTAGCTCTTTTTTGGAGCAGCTGTCTGACAGATTGCAGGGATGGCTTGCCAACGACAGTGTATGGAGAAATCAACTTCAAGAGTGGATAAACGGTCTCAGTCAACTTGATGAAGACACCAGTGTTGATGTTTCCCAATCTAAGAAGCTGTAGGATCTTCTGGCACTTCTCTGGGATCTTGACAGCGGTTGGACCTTGCACTCTGATGATAAAATATAGAGTTGGGTTTCCGGAGTAGACCTGTCTCGTTTTGGAGCCATCCTCCTCAACCTTCTCAAAGTAGTGCTTGTTTGCGCCCTCACTCACAGACTTCTCCCCTTCCACCTTCAGAACTCTGTTGATTCGCTTGTCCTCTCTCTTGGTGGCTAGGTTCTTGGCAACAAGGGTCTCTGCTCTGACAAACTTGTCCTTATTTCTTTTTGACTTCTTTCTCAATCTATCCTCCTCTCTCTTGCTTGCGGCAGCCTGCTTCTCTATTCTAAGTCTGTCGGCATTCTTTCTTTTCTTCAAAAGGACTTCTGGGTTGGAGTTCAGCTCGACCATTGCGTTATCTGTGGCTTTGCAGTATTGCTTGTAGGCCAGTCTCTTCAGCTGCTCATCGCATTTTTTGAAAATTTTCTTCCGCCAGAGGTGTCCCCCTACCAAAACAAAACCGGAACCAGCTGTTCCGAGAGGGAAGAGGAGTGCCCCTACCGGATCTCGGCGGCCATGGCTGTCAAAAAAAAAAAAAAAAAAGAAAAAGTTATAACCCGGACAATAACAGCAGCAAGCGTTGTAGGAGATGTTGGACGATACAATTCAGACTGAATCCGTTTGGAAGACACTCCTTATCCTCAATCCCCGATGAGAATTTATGAGCAACAATTTTTTTTTTTGTTCTTTTTTGCTTGTGACGGTAGAGCACCGATTATCTCCTAGGCAACGGGCCGTAATGGTTATAGGTGCACGTCACACAGAACGTCCTGGACGCTATTCCATGGTTTTGTGAAGACAGAAAGAGGAAGCGAGGCTAAGGGCTCTTGTGCTGCTGCCGCTCACCTGGTGCTTCGCTGTTTCTTCAGCAAGCAACACCTTATTCGGGGGGTTGAGGTTAGCCCTAGACAACAGGGAAGGCTCCAGAGTCTGAGCAGCTGCGCCACAGTAAATGTGATTAGACTTCAAAGAAGAAGCCCCAGGGTCACACAGCTTGGAACGAGAGAGGGACACAGTTGAATAAATAGACGCCATTGGACCCACCGTTTGAGGTTGGCCCACCTTGGGTACTCCCCATGTCCGCTTCGATCCCAAACCCTAAAAAAACTAACCGTGGTTACAACGAGAACCTCCCCGGGCAACAGCCGGGAAACAACCGGTGATAGCCACTTCCGAGGGTGGACCGGGCCGTTGCCCCTGCCATAAGAAAAAAGATGGCCTACTCTTTGGGCACTGGCGAGTGAAGAAAGAGAGTTCCCCCTTCCCCTTTGTTTCTGTAGGGGACCTTTGAGCTCGGGGAATTGTTAAAATGCGTCGTTCTTTTTTTTTTGTTTGAACCACTTGTCCTTGTGTATTGGGTTGTAGCGGGTCAGCAGTCCGCAGGCACAAACAAACAAACAAACCAGAGGGAGAAAAAAAAATCAAAACCTCTGACAAGTTTGGCCACAAAAATCCAGCTATCACACCGCGAGGAAACGCCAGGAAAACTCTTTTTAAAAAAAGGACCCTTCGCTCGTCTTACAGCCCTGCCCCTGCTGCCCACTCGCCTATCGCACCTGCCTGTGCATCCAAGAACCGTTTATTTTTGCACCGAGTCTCTGATTTGCACCGGCGGCACTTTGTTCTGTCCAACCAGTTTCAGCTTCTCTCGACCACTCGCTGCCTCTCGACAGCCTGCACACGCAAAAAGCGACCACCCCATCCCATCCCCTACCGTACTCCTTTCAAGGTTCCACCTTCCAACATCGCCCCAGCCACTGCGATAAGCACCTGACAGATCGGTTCGCCCTTTGTCCACCGACGCTCCCTGCTGCTGCCCTAAATTCTTTGTGTTTGGTTGAGTGGCCCCCTTTTTGAGCCTCCTTCTCCTGGGAGCCTATAAGATCCCTTGATCCCCGAGGCTTATTCCTCCCACCCCTGTACGACAATGTCCCACCAGGCCTCAATTGAGTCTCAAGGAGTTCCAGGTGGAATACCATCGGTCTCCTCAAACATTCCTGTCCATCCAGGCGCCGCTGCCGCGGTCGCGCCTTCGTCTCCGCCAAAGCATTCGGACTCCATCGATGCCCAGGAGCAGCAACTATACGCCAAGTCGCTGGTGCCTGGCAATGGCTCTGGCCATTACCCACCAGGCGCTCCGTCTGGTGGGCCTCCGCCACCAATGCCGATGATGGTGCCGCACTATCCAAACCAGCAGAATGCCTACACAAGCTACCAGTATCAACAGCAGGTAGCGTATGCACAGGCTCAGTACTACCAGCAGCAACACCAACAACAACAACAACAACAACAACACTTGCAAGGCATGCAAATGCCACTTACGCCATCCTCTGCTCCACAGATGTACAACCAACCACAGCAGCATCAACAACAACCACAGCAGCAACAACAACAGCAACAACAACAACAACAACAACAACAACAACAACAACAACAACAACAACAACAAGCACAACAACAACAACAAGCACAACCACAACCGCAGCAGCAGCAGATGGTTCCTAACCAGACGATACCTTATGAGTCCCAGTCACCGCAGGCTCATCAGTTGCAGCCAGCTGGCAAAATTGACCAGAATGCCTCCCCCTATCAACATTCAGCTCCTCAGTTCCAGACTCCCCAGAGAGCTCCAATTCAGAATGCCCAGACGGGTAGCGCTTCCAGCTCCAGAAAGCACTATACACCAGGCCGTGACCCAACTCAGAGAAAGAAGGTTAGAAGATCAGACCACTCCCTGCCAGGTGAGTATGGTGACCAGGACCTGAAGGACCAAGCTAATAAGTGCCTCTCATTGCCTTTGACCGAGGTTGCACAGGAAGTGAAAGCAATGGAAGCCAAGATGACCACATCTGGCTCATCCACTCCAGTCAATGGCACCTCCAAGCACCAAGCTGCTGCTGCTGCACAACTGGACATCCAGAAGGAGAGGAAAAAGCAAGTATTTGCCATGACATGGTTGTTGCGAGCCTGTGAGTCCAACAGCTCTGCCGTTGTTCCACGAAACAGGATTTACGCCAGATACGTTGGAATCTGCGCCGAGAACGGCATCAAGCCATTGTCCCCTGCCTCCTTCGGTAAATTGGTGAGAATTGCCTTCCCTGACTTGAGCACACGTCGTTTGGGTATGAGGGGTCAGTCCAAGTATCATTACTGTGGCATGAAGCTAATTGGTGATGATGGCTCCAGCACACCAACCACGGCGAATACCCCTCAGTACGGTTATTCAGAGTCCTCCTTCCTTCCAGCCACGCCATATGGTGGCTCTGATAGCCCTGCTTCATATCAATCACAGCTCTCCACTCCACATATTGGGGCCACAAACAGCTCCAATGCCAACATCAGCCAGATCACAATCTTCATGAGTGATCACATCACCACAAAGATCAAATTCTTACCCAATTTGTTGGACATTGTGGAGAACGATGCCGACGCCGAAAACCCAATCAGATTGCCAGACATCAAGTCCTTTGTCTCTGATAATCCTGACTCTGATGTCTCCGATACCCTGCAAGGACTCTACAAAGCACACTGCTTGTCCATGTTCCAAAGTTTCAGACACATGCACTTGAGTAAGCTGTTCAATCTCCTCTCTACCTTCCACACGTCCTTGACTGCTCCTGTCCTGAAATTATACTCCAAGCCAGAAGTCCTCACATGGGTCCTGTTGTGCGACACTTTGATGTACAAGGCCATCTTGAAGATGCTTGGAAAGCTGGTGCTGCAGGATATCCCATCTGTCGTTCTTGATGAGTTGAAGAAAGTCGCCACCACCTATGGCGAGAAGGTTTCCTCTGTCTTGGGCTCCATGCCAACTAAGCTAGCATTGGGTAAGATCCAGCTGGCGAGACAGTTTGCTCAGCTAGTTCAAAGATTGATTAGAGTTTCAGAGACCTCTCAGATGGCACACAAGATCCTCACCAACGAGCTTGATAGGGACATTATGTACAGCGACTGGATCAAACATGTTGACATAAGCCAGATTTCGAAGAAGGAGTTGCCATGCGAAGGAGAGAACTACGCCGAGGCTTTTCAGAACCTACAAGCAAAAATTCTTGAGTTGTTGAAAAAGCAAGGAAATGGTGACACAAAGCTCTCGCCAACATCACCACTGGCTGAGTGGGGAATCTATATCTCCACTCTGCCTCAAGAGTTCCCAGACGTTCCTCCAAAGTTGTTCCTACTTTGCACTTCTGCGTTGTTGACAAGCGCTCTGAGAGAGATTTCTCTGGCTGGAGGAGCTGGCTTTGGTGCCTGGTGGGTCGTGAGATGTTGGATCGACGAATGGGTTGGATGGTGCGCAGAGCTAGGTGGTTTCCTAGGAATTGACAGTGGCGAAGAGTCCGAGGCTGATCTAATGGACAAGAAGACCAGCGCGCCAAACGGTGCGCCAAAGGCCACCGAGTCCATCAATAGCGATCAAGTTGACCTATTGGGAGGTATGTTTGGCAGTTTCATCGACCCTGATGAGAGATCTAATGGGAAGGGCTCCAGAAAGAGCCAATGATAGAGATTTGTTTTAGAGAAAGGACAAGATAGGGGGTGAGAGATGTGATTCGAGTCCAACACAAGAGAAAAAAAATATAACGAAAAGAAAGAAACAAAGGCAGCACATTGATGTTTTTAAGAGTGGTGTGTTTGTAATGTTTCACTATTTCAAATAAACTGTGTTTTTTAAAGTGCAGTAGCTTTTAAGTTTGATCATCATCATGTCTATTTTAGGTTTAAACATCATTCAATGCCACACATACAGCACCCTTATGATGTCCATTGTATTGTCTCACAGTCTCACTGGTGCTTAGATCCCACAGTCTTACATAGTGGTCAGAACAAGCAGTGACCAGATAGGCAGAATCGGCGCTGAATGCTGAGTCCCACACCCAACGTTGATGGCCTTGAAGAGTTGTTTCCAATGAAAAAGAGTCTTCGACATTCCATATTCTTGCAGTGTGATCCGCTGAGCAAGTTGACAGGTGCTTCACGTCTGATGATAGCAGAACTCTTGTGATGTACTTTGAATGGGACCTAAACTTCGTCACAGGTTGAAGTTGGGTGGTGTCCTTCTGGTTATTCATCTTCCACACATAGCAGTTTCCCTTGTTGTTACCAGCCACAAGCATGGATCCGTCGCTTGCCACGCTTACTGACTGCACAGGGACGTCGTCTTCGGGAATCAACTGATGAGTGCATTGGTTTTCTCCCAGATCCCAAATTCTGACATTTCCCTCCTGATCACAAGAAATCAGCTCACCTTGGTTGGGGTGTATCACAACTTCATTGACAGGGCAGTTGTGCTTATAATTCCTCTGAACAGATGGAGCACGGACATCCCAGACCTTGACTGTCCCGTCTTCTGAACTGGAAACCATCCACTTGTTGTCGGATTGGAATGCAATTGATGTGACATTGTTGGTGTGGCCCTCAAAGGAGGTAACTGGATTAGGGTTGGTCGTTCTGATGTCATAGAGCCTCACGTGGAGGTGACCAGCAGCTGCCAGGAAGCGTTTATCCGAGGTGATCTCCAGTCTGTTAACCTGGGAGTCTGCGTGTTGGATTGTACGTGAGCAGACACCCGTCAGTGCTTCCCAGAAACGAATCGTGTGATCATATCCTGCACTTGCTAGTAGAACACTCATGATTGTAGGCCTTCTCTTGAGACTCTTCTGCTGTTGATCGGGTCGGTGGAGTGAGTAGTTGGCGTTATCTGCTTTGTGTGAAATGTCTGCCGTAGGCCGAGTTTATAAAAACCCTATCCCGGGACTCTATCACGTGCATCACGTGCCTTGAGGGGACCTGTACACAAATTTAATACAGAGACCAACCCTCGATGACCATGAAACTGAGCATCTCCCGCTGAGTTTCCTCTACGGGTATCAGTCAATACAGAGCCAAAGGGCACGCTACTATTGTTTCTAGTGACCTTAAAGCTTCAAAATGGAAGCATGGGAGAAACCCCTTTAGGTGTAGCATTTTAAGGAGGCGAGAGTGCAGCGGGCCCCACACATTGTATTTTCGGGGTTTAGGTTGATCAGATCAGATTTCACAGGTTGTGACACCCCTATATCCAAGATTTAATGACACAATCGCTCATTGACTTGCCACCAGAGGTGCTGCTGAGGATTATCTCCTACTTGGATTACTATGACATTCTTTCCCTGCTTCAAGTTCCTCAAATTGGTACGCTAATAAGGCGCTGCTCTACTGTCATCTCTGACAGCAAACCTCAGATCTTCACACAGATCCCAGCTATTCACGGCCTCCACTCTGATACAACGGATGCCTCTCTTCTTCTAGTTGAAACCAATGAGCTATCAGCTCTGGAATTGGCCAAGTTTGAGCCTTTCCTTCAGGCTCAAGGAAAACGGAAGTTTATCACCAGTGCAAAGAAACTGAACTTGTACGCGGAGAGTCTGACCAGAATGGTGTTCCACAGTGAACACCCACTGATGTTCCGCATTGAGTCAATTGTTGAGCCCATTAAGAGTCTGATTATCGACTACATGTTTCGGATGCCTTTTGGGTGTTGGCAGTTTTTCCTTCCTTTGCAAAAGCAGTTCTGTTTCACAGGAGAAATGACTTCGAGAAACTTCTTAGTGCCAACCCTGGAGTCCTTGATTTTGTTCAACCCGACCAAGCTCAAAGAAGTACCGGTTTATAACTTCCCGGGTCTGAAGAACCTTTTACTGGTGGCTTCGAGAGACACTCCAGAAATTATCTCTTTCCTGGAGTATTTTGATTGCACAAATGTTCCACAAAGTTCTCTCACAGTTAAGCCGCAAGACCTTGCAACGCAACACTACAGCTTGAAAATTGAGAGAAAGTCTTTTGGTCAGTTAAGAGAGACGTGCACTCTTAACGGATTTGGGGTTCTGAGAGACCTAAACTTTCCAAAGTTGAAAGTGTTACAATTAGACCTCTTTTGGATAATTGACAACGAAGGAAAGCTCAGACCTCCCATTCTTGAGAACATATATGCTCCTAATTTGGATTCACTTAATGTGAAGTTTCATCTTGGGTTGTTTCCTTCTTTGATTAACGTGCAAGTGCCGGACTCTTGTGTTGTATCCATCGATGATTACTGTGATCTCAGAGCGTCTAATCTTGGGTTTGAGGAACCAGAGCTGCAAAAACCCGACATCTCCTCATTCTCTGGAATTGAGGAACTGCATATCAGGGGTGGAATCTCGTTTCTCGAATCTGTCCCAAGGACTCTCAAAAGATTAAGGGTGTACGTTGATCTAGTGAATCCCAGAAATCTCCCAAGAGTTCAACATACCCCCTATGAGCTCTGTGACTTAGAGAAGCTATCTATTGATAATTCACAAGTCAAGCTGTCCCAGGTTCCCTTCTTGAATGCTTCCAGCCTGACAGAACTCCGGCTTTGTGGACTGTCAACCCGCACAAAGACTTTGTATGAGATATGTGACCACTTCCCTAATCTGAAACGCTTGAACCTTGAGACAAATCAAATCAAACCAAGTGATAAACGACCAAAAGCAAACATCACACAAACTCTTCCTCGTTTGCAAGTCCTTGTCCTGTGGACCAAAGTTGCCGAGTTCAACAATCTGAGCCAGTTTCTCTCAAAGTTTGAATTCCCGACCTTGGATTCATTGAAGATCACCTTCCATTCTCTGAGAAAGTCATCCCCTAGCCTTGCTCTTTCGTTAGGATCCCTCAAGAGACTCAAGAGGCTTAATTTGGGTCTGTTGTTTCCCAAACACACCAGTCTCACACTGAGTGGTGTTCCTAACCTGGAGATTTTAAAGATACCATACGATATTGAGACGTTCAATGTCGAAGACACTGTGTATCTCCAAGAGTTTTCAGTCGATGGAAGGGCTGTTTCTTTTGGGAATGAGACCAATGTGACCAACATTGCCCAGAATGAACTCAACGTATGGTCTGGTTTGTCCAAGAAGAGACGGAGAGAGGAAACAAGGTCGTGGAAGGTTATCCCTACTCCATTTACAGAGCCTGTGTTTGATTGGGACTGGGATAACTGAGACTTGGAGGTATCGTTGCCTATAACGGAAGCCTGATAGAATTGCAAGTAGCGCTGCGACATTGACTCGTCATTGTAGACCCCGCGCTCATAACCAGACTTCGTTTTTTTTGACACCAAAGACGCGGTACCTACACCGAAGACACAATGGCCGGCATTATAAATGTACTAGACCTCCCCAGCCCATACAGATCCAAGCACTTATCGTACAAAGACCCTTAAAGTCAGCGAGGCCTTCTCTACGCTCTCTGACGCACGCTGACGCAGACAACGGTGAGGAGTTGCGTTCATGCCAAAGCAGTGACGAGGATCGCTGTCACTGAAGTGGTTCAAAGCGGCTTTTGTGGGCGTGCACCCAAAGATGAAGAAACTGTCTGTCTTTCTAAGTCGTGTTGTTGCATATGCGGGGGCGACGATAGGAAAACTGTTGGATCTCAACTGATACTTCGGTTCCGCTTCACCCCATATCCGTTCTGGGTTCTCACCTTCAAGTTCAAGACGATTCATTTGGCTGGCAAAGATCCCAACTTGTGTGGGGTCACCACATCAATCCACATTGACGAACCCGAAGAGGCTTTGAAGAAGGAGCTGGCGGCGTGGACAAGAGCTGGAGACTTCAATAGATTGACCAAGTTCTTTGAGAGGTTCAAGTTCCCAGAGCGAGCTGGAGAGTACCAAGATAAGACCAAAGGATCAAGGGGCTGGGGGCTGGGGGCTGGGGTGTGTGTGCGTGATATAGCGAACCATTGTGAGCTGGACGGCGAGGCTGACGTTGGGAATGTGGTCGTCATGGTTGCCAGTATTTTCAAGAGCAGTGCTTCCGAGGAGCTAGAGAGAGAGAGAGAGAGAGAGAGAGAGTGTGTGTGTGTGTATGTGTGTGAGTGTGAGACAAGCAGGCTGGGAGACTGTTTTCCTACGTACTACTCTGAAGGAGCGTTCAACTGGTGAAAGCGACAATAAGGCATTGACATTTATTGATGCGTAGCTTGAGTGTGTGGGTTTATAGACATAGGGCCCAGCCCGTGAAAACCTTCACTCGGCGAACTCTGGTCTGAGGTCGGATCTTCTTGGAGCCACGAGCGGATGCAGCTGTGCGAGGTACGTGATGGCCCACAGCAAATACACCATCGCGAGTGTGAGGATGACGGTGGAGCGCCACACCGTGCGGTCCTGCTTTGGTGCAAAGTGCCAGAAGACAGCGCTGATGGCAGCGACAATTAATAGTGTGATGATAGGGACCCAGCCGGACATTTCGGTGTGTGTGCGTGTGTGTGTATGTGTGTGTGTGTGTGTGGCGGGGGGAGGTTTCGTTGGTTGGACAGCAGACACTGTTTGGCTGCTTTTTCTCTTAGTTTAAATTTGAGAATACACAAAAGGCAAAAAAAAACCAAAAAAAACCAAAAAAAAAAAACATATAAGCCCAAGCGGGATTCGACCACATCTCACTTTTATGGTGCTCCCACCGGAACTCTCTGCCTGGCTGCAGCAGGTGGCTGCCCAGCACTACCCTCGAAATTCACAGACGGTGGTTGAGCTCGCTGCGCGGCTCCTGGCGGCGACGCCATCGCTGCGGCCGCGCACCAGGGTCCACACGGCCGACGATGGCCAATCGGCACTCTTGCTCTCCCTCTACGGCTCGCTGCCTTGCATCATCCACAGCACACAGTACAACATTCCATTGGAAATCTGGCTGCCCCTCAACTTCCCCTTCGAGGCCCCGCTGGTGTACGTGGTCCCGACACCGAGGATGCTGCTCAACCCGGGCAGACATGTCGCGGCCAACGGCCGCTGCTACCTCGCTTATCTGGCACAGTGGCAACCCTCGCATGAACTGGTCACACTGGCCAATGAATTGAGAGGGGTCTTTGCATTGGAACCCCCCGTCTACGCCAAACCAGCCGCTCCAACGCCAGCGACTACTTCGCCACAGCCTTGTCAGCAGCAGCAGCAGCAGCAGCAGAAACTGCAGTCACCTCCGCCTGTCCCACATATCCCACAGGCCCTGCGTGAATCCATGCGTGCAGCCTCGCCCGAGCCACAGGCTGCCCTGCCACCACTGCAAGAGCTCAACTTTATCGACTCGGCAATTGAACACGCCTCCTCCTCCTCCTCGAGCAGACAGGACGACTACAACCGTCTCCAGGTCCAGCAGTACGCCGCCATAATCCTGGGGAACCTCCAACAACAGATCCAGGCCCACCTCGGCCACGCACAGTCGCAGGCGCACCAGATCAAGACATCTGTCACGCAGTTCGACAAGATCTTCGAATTCGAGTCAAAGCAACTCGATGACATCAGATCGTTGGTACCTGTGACAAAGCAGATCTTGATAGCCACGTCGGTGGCAGGAGCGAAGACCGTTGAGGCGATCAACTCCACTCCAACCCCAAATCCGGACGACGTTATCATCCCACAGGCCATCCTGCAGGCGCAATTGTATGATCTTGTCGCTGAGGACATGGCCATCAATGACACGCTTGCCGAACTCAGCAGGGCATTTGCCAGAGGGAAAGTGGAGTTGACCATACTTTTGAGGGTCAGCAGACGTCTGGCCAGGGAGCAGTACGTTGGGAGGGCTCTGATTAGAAAAGTCGCACAAGAGCTTGGTATCACCATCTAGAAGGATCCGATTTTAAGATCTCCCCTCGGTCTGGCTATTGAGGGGGGAGTAGGTAATACAGGTATACGTATATACGGATTGCATTTGTTTTGTTTGGCTGAAAGTAGTAGTTTTCGCGATCATCACCGGGTAACCCCATGCCTTTTTTCCTCCCTTTTTGTGTTTTTTCGCAGAAAATTTTTCAAATGCGATGAGCTTTAGGCCTTTTAGGAAAAAGGTAGGCTTCTCAAGCTAATATGTCGGACCACACAATCAAGCCAGAGAACATCCCTTCTACTGCTCAGGACACCTCTGAGTGGCCACTACTTTTGAAGAACTTTGACAAGCTCCTTGTCAGATCGGGTCACTACACTCCAATTCCAACGGGCTCCTCGCCTTTGAAGAGAGACTTGAAGTCGTACATTTCCTCCGGTGTCATCAACCTTGATAAGCCATCCAACCCATCCTCGCACGAGGTTGTCGCCTGGATCAAGCGTATCCTTCGTTGTGAGAAGACTGGTCACTCCGGTACCCTGGATCCAAAGGTTACTGGCTGTTTGATTGTCTGTATCGACAGGGCCACCAGATTGGTCAAGTCCCAGCAAGGTGCTGGTAAGGAGTATGTTTGTATCGTCAGACTACACGACGCCCTTGAGGATGAGAAGGCTCTTGGCCGTGGCTTGGAGAACTTGACTGGTGCCCTTTTCCAGCGTCCACCGTTGATCTCCGCTGTCAAGAGACAGTTGCGTGTTCGTACCATCTACGACTCCAAGCTGATTGAGTTCGATAACAAGCGTGGTCTTGGTGTCTTCTGGGCCTCTTGTGAAGCTGGTACCTACATGAGAACCTTGTGTGTCCACTTGGGTATGTTGCTCGGTGTTGGTGGCCACATGCAAGAGCTTCGTCGTGTCAGATCTGGTGCTATGGCTGAGAACGACAACATGGTCACTCTCCACGACGTCCTGGATGCCCAATGGAGTTATGACAACACGAGAGACGAGTCCTATTTGAGAAAGATTATCCAGCCATTGGAGACCTTGCTGCTTGGCTACAAGAGAATTGTCGTTAAGGACTCTGCCGTCAACGCTGTCTGTTATGGTGCTAAGCTGATGATTCCTGGTTTGTTGAGATACGAGGAAGGTATCGAGCTATACGACGAGGTTGTGTTGATCACCACTAAGGGTGAGGCCATTGCTGTCGCTATTGCCCAGATGTCCACTGTCGACCTGGCTGGCTGCGACCACGGCGTTGTTGCCAAGGTCAAGCGCTGTATCATGGAGAGAGACTTGTACCCAAGAAGATGGGGTCTGGGTCCAGTCGCTTCCAAGAAGAAGCAATTGAAGACCGAGGGCAAGCTAGATAAGTTTGGCCGTGTCAATGAGAATACCCCGGAGGACTGGAAGAAGTCCTATGTCTCCCATGAGGATGAGTCAGCCCCAGCTGCCCCAGCCCCAGCTGCTACTCCTTTGATCCAGGAGGTTGAGAAGAAGACTGAAGAGCCTGCTGACGTTACCGTCGGTGATGCTAACGAGGACGACGAGAAGAAGGAGAAGAAGGAGAAGAAGGAGAAGAAGGAAAAGAAGGAGAAGAAGGAGAAGAAGGAGAAGAAGGAAAAGAAGAGAAAGGTCGAGGAAGGTGAGGAGACTCCAAAGAAGAAGTCCAAGAAGAGCAAGGATTAGATCAAAAGAAAAGCCGGCATCAAATTTGTACATTAGTTTAAATACATCAAAGGGAAAACAGAAAAAAAAAAGGCGTAAGATATTAATGATTGCTACAACAAGAGCATGCAAAAATGAATATTCAATCTAATATACAAGTAAACCATTATCATTAAAAAACCCACTCTATTTTCTCGTGTGCCTTCAGAAGAATTGATTGACAGCCCCCTTTTGCTCCTGGGTCAGTGATATTGGGAAATCAATCTTGAACTTGATGATCAAGTCACCCCTCTGGCCTGGGCTCTTGGAAATCGGCATTCCGAGACCCGGGTATCTGTTCTCTGAGGTTGGTTGCACCGGAGACGATCTGGAGAATGGGATTTTTCTCCCGTCAATGCTCTCAATTGTTCTGTCAAATCCCAGCAGGGATTCTTTGAAAGAGATTGGCAATGTGTATATCAAGTCATTGCCGTCTCTCTTGTAGAATGGATGTGGCTTCTCTTGAATGACGAATTGGATGGTCTTGCGGCGGCCTGATGGGGTGTAGTCACCCTCGTTCTTGAATGTGATCTTGGTTCCCTCCTTCCAGCCAGGGGCAATCTTGATCTCCATGATTTTCTCCTCACGGGTCCCTGAAGGGCCCTTTCTTGTCAGCTTCATCTTCTTAGTGGCGCCGCTGGCCAGGTCCTCAAGGGAGACAGGCAGGTTGATCTGAGAAACTTCTGGCTCAGGCTCACGGGTTGGCATGCCGCCACCCATGCCACCCATGCCACCACCAAAGCCACCAGGCATACCACCGCCCATGTCTCCAAATGGAGACCCGCCAGGCATTCCGCCGCCCATGCCACCGAATGGAGAACCACTGCCGCCAAAGTTGAAACTGAAGCCATCGTCGCCCATGCCACCAGATCTGTAGAATTGCTCAAAGATGTTGGAGGCATCAGCGTTGCCGAATGGGTGACCACGGCCACCACTGCTGAAGCCACCAAAACCGCCTGGCCCGCCTGGGCCACCGTTCTTGGCACCTTCCAGTCCGAATTGATCGTAAGTGTCTCTCTTGTCAGGGTCGCTGAGGATGTCAAAGGCCTCAGAGATCTCCTTGAACTTCTCAGTGTCACCGGTAGGCTTGTCCGGATGGTACTTGAGGGCCATCTTTCTGTAAGCCTTCTTGATCTCGGTGTCAGAAGCTGTAGGGGAGACGCCCAATCTGTCATAAAGCTGCGTTTCCTTAACCATTGCGAGTTGTTATCTTTTTGGTCTTTAGTTTATGGGGAGGGGGAAGCGAAACATTTTTGGTGCAAAAGTGCAATGATTTTCTTTATAACTTGTCGGCAGTTGGCTGTTCGCGAAAATTCTGGAATGTTCCATATTTGACACATCAGGGCATGCGGAAATAGGAATTCGGATGACATGTCCACCAAAAACGGATTCGAGCAGAAAGGTCTAATGCAAAGAATTGGGAGGGCGGACAACACCGAGGCAAAACATGGGAGCGAGCTTTGCTGTTTGATCTCGCACGCATTGCCTCCACATCCAACAGTGATTGGCAATGACGAGATCCAAGGACGGTTTTTTCTTTTTTTTTAGTGCCTCATGCACCTGATCTTCTCGAGGTCATAGACCTGTTCACCAAGATTACTGGTATCAAGATGAGAAAGCAAACGACTAGCATTGTGCTTCTACGAGAGTCCGAACACCCTACGATGCCGATCGAGGTTTATCATTAACTTCAAAATGGTGATCAAGTCATTGCAGCTTAAACGGCACTTGATTACACAATTGTGCGTGCTTCAGCTGAGGTTTCCGGGATTCAAACTAGAGCGAAAGGGCGTATTGTCCGATCCGATGATGCAATCCAACAAGAGATAAGGGACCTTGTACTGGAGTACCCATGAACTGTCCGACAAAAAGGAGAAAGGCCTGACATTTTATATGTTGACCGGAAGTATACCCTCGGAAATACTTTATTCATCGTGCCTTGAAATTCACCGCTGTTAACAAAATGTAGGCAGTTCCTCAAACAACAAACAAAGCCAATTCGCCGATTCGATGCCGCTGAGCTCCGCTGATAAGGAGAAAGTGAAGCGCGTCACGCCAAAGACGAGCAGCAAAGTACTCGCTGCCGCTGTGGGCCGGCTCTACGTTGCTTACCCGGACCCGAGAGAGTGGACCTACACGGGGCTGTCTGGGGCTGTGGTGCTTGTAGACGATTTGGTGGGTCACAGTTTCTTCTTGAAGCTGGTTGATATCTCCGGGCATCGGGGTGTCGTGTGGGATCAGGAACTGTATGTCAACTTCCAGTACAATCAGGACCGTGCTTTCTTCCACACGTTTGAAATAGAGGAGTGCCTTGTCGGTTTCCTGTTTGACGACACGAGCGACGCATCGGCATTCTTCAAGAAGGTGACGACGAGAGAGAAACACGGCTCCAAGAAGACTGTCCAGAACAAGAGCGCATTGGCTTTGAAGAAGAAGGCGGAGCCGGCTCCAAGAAGCTCAGGGCCAAGGGGCCAATCTGTCCTCACGGGCGAGCAGCGTGTCAGGAAGACCACCAACGTCCACTACTACGACGACTTACCGCCTCCAGAGTGGCGCTCTCTGTACAATGAGCTTGCTGCCGCTGGCATCAGTGAGGACATGATTGCAGACAACAAGGAGTTCATTAAGGACTACATCAGACAGCAAGGTGGTCCCCTTGTCGGCCTGGAGCCACCGATCCCAAGAAAGTATCAGCATTCGGCCCGTGAGCAGTCGCATTACGAAGACACAGCGCCGACCACCTCGTTCTCTCATAAAAAGAAGGCTCCTCCTCCACCACCGCCTTCGTTTCACCAGGATACTCCAACACCTCCTCCTTCGTACCCCGAATCATCTTCAGAAGAGCCCTCGAGAACGCAAACCCCGGACAGTGTAAAACAACAACAACAACAACAACAACAACAACAGGATTCCTCGCCAGAGCCTGTTCAAACGGGCCCTGTTCATAGAGTACCCCCACCATTGACGAGTCAGCCCGTTCACAGAGTGCCACCTCCTCTGGCAACTCCATCTGCGCCAGCAGTTCAGCAAAACAATGCCCCACCGACTCTGCCAACTGGGCAGAGACCTGTCCCTCCGCCTGGAAACAGGCCAACACCACCACCGCCAACGTCCCAGAGACAAATCCCACCGCCTTTCAGCCAATCTGGAGCAAACTCGATGCCATTCCCAGTGCCTGGAACTCGTCCAACACCCGGCGTTCCAGGTGGCCGTCCAACTCCACCGCCTCCTGCTTCGAGAGGTCCACCACCAGCCGTTCCACAGAGTCGGGGCCCTCCGCCAGCACCTCCTTCGAGAAGAAGTGCTGCCCCTGCCCCACCACCACCGAGACGCGGGCCTGCTCCTCCACCGCCGCCAAGCAGAGTTACTCCACAATCGACCGGGTATGACCAGCAGCAACCACAGCACCCAGTATATGGACAGCAACCTCCTCCTCCTCTTCCGGTACAGCAACTTCCACCAAGGATCCCACCTCCGCAACAACAGGCTGCCCCAATCATTCCACCACCGTTGCAGCAGAGACCACCAATGGCCCCACCAATGGCACAAGGTCCACCTCCAACAACATTCCCAAGTCAGCCACAAGCCGGAGTGCCACCCCCACCTCCATTGCCTCCACAAGGAATCACTGTACCACCGCCGATGCCTCCTATGGGAGGTGCTCCCCCTCCTCCACCGATGCCTCCACAGGCGGGGTCTGTTGCCCCTCCTCCTGCTCCACCTGCTCCACCTGCTCCATCGATGGCCCAACAGGTACCATCCACCATGCCTGCTCCCTCAATGGGTGGTGGTGACGGAAGGGATGCGCTGTTGGCATCCATTAGAGGTGCTGGCGTTGGCTCTTTGAAAAGAGTGGACAAGTCCCAACTTGACAGACCATCGGTTCTACTCCAGGAGCAAAGAGGTGAACCAGCCGGGACGTCGAGTGGTGCACCTGCTTCTGCTGCTGCTCCTTCTGGAAGTGGCTCGTTGCAGGATGCCCTTGCCGCTGCTTTGAGCAGCAGAAAGCAAAAAGTGAGTAGAAGTGACGATGAGAGCGATGGCGAGGACTGGTGACAGCTTACGAGCTAGAGTACACGAAGTTTGTGATTTTCGTTTCAGTGTAGAGGCAGCGCTTACTGCGCGTTTGAAAGAGCCTCATGACGTGTACATATATCAATCAATCAGGTTGAAGTCTCTGTAAACTGGTTTATCGATTACCGAAATGGTATGGGACAGCCAAAATCCACGGCTTTCTTTACTATCAACGAATTTGAAAGGGATTACTGTGATCAGGGTGATAGATACAACCTGCGGCTTCAACGGTATCGATCTGAGAGAGACTAAACCCATCTATTGAAGAAACTTATTCTGCCATAAAGACAGCCACTGAGTCTTCTTCTCATCTCCCTTGTTCAAATTCTTCAGTAACTTGATCAGAAGGTCACTCTGAGCGATGACCTTTTTCGAATCCGCCTTCAGGTCAAAAATCGGGGCATTGAGGAACATACTGGCCACCAAGTCATCAACAATGTTGAATAGGTGGCTCTGCTCCTTGTTGAAGATATCAATATCGGCACCAGACACGGTTGAGTTTTTTGACGGTAACGACTTGATAAAAGAGGAGAATAGAAGTTTGATCATCTTCACCTTAGGCGCCCATTTTGTTGCAAACTCAATCACTTCCTCATCGGTCTCTTTACTTTCTTCCTCATCATCACTCTCATCTCCAAATCCAAAAGGGTCATCAACAATTTGCGGATCCTCTAGCCATTCGTCGTACTCCTCGATCAGGTCTTCCGTTACAGCAACACTCAGTGCGATCTTGTTCTTAAGTAGCCCTAGCTTTCCACCCTTGGTGAGTTTCTGGATCTTCTCACAAGAGTCCCACACTTTGCCCACACCAACCAATCTTGCACTGGTGTCATCATCGCCTTTCTTCAGATTATAGTCAAGCGCTTGAAGCTCAAGCAAGAGCTCCTGAAACAACCCCATGAGACTCTTCACGTGCTCAAGGATCTCATCTTTGTAAAGCTCGCCAAACTGATCGTCCGGGTTGTTGAAGATGTATGCGACGAGGCCAATCAGGATCAGAAACACTTCGCCACACTCTTTGAGTTGTACATATGCGGCATTTGAGGAGATAGGAGGACGGAAGGCAATACCAATCTTTGTGGAATGCGCATAGATGAGCTTACTCAGCTTAGTGAGCTCCTCTTCCGCATCGATAGTAGATGCTTCATTGTTGGACTTGACTTCTTTGATCTTTGCAGGGACAAGGGTGGACTCATAAAGAGCAAGTCCCTCTAAAAGGGAGCCAATTAAACCGAGTAGGTCTTCCTGGGTGTACTCCTTTGCTGCCGACATAATCCTAGACCAGGTGAGAACGAAGACTATGAGTGATGATGTGCGCCTCTTGGTCACAATAAAAAGATTTTTGAAATTACACCCACACACCATGTCTAAAATGGGGTATAAACTATACCACGGAAACCCCCCCCCTCTTGTTAAATTTGATACACACTTTCTCTCTCTTCTCTTCTAAAGAAAGAGGTTTAGCCTCAAAATTATTTGGGTCTCAGTTATATTTCTTGTAACCAACAAACATTAATATTATTTTATGCAGTTCCCAATATGTACAGATTAAGATATAATATAATTTAATTGCAGGACGTACTCATCATTTCCACAGGAAAAACCACTTTGAGACTTGGTATATAATTACAATAATATTAATGATCATATTCAAAAGAAATAGATATTATCAATCACCGCAGACAAACATGCAGGCTTTAGTTAGGGCAGTATTTTGATACACGTCAATATTCGTTCGTACGTGAAGAATTAGACAACGCACAGATATATTTAATATTTCTGAACAGTAGAAAATTAAAACTCGATCGACATGAGTATTCAGTGCTGCATATTATTCATGACCACCCCGTAAATAGATTAGGGGTAATAGGAAGCCGAAGAATGTTGCATGTTGAATGGAAACGGTTGGGATTGAAATTAGGACATCCTCTAAATCTGGAAATTGTGGTGTCAACTCTCTGAAGATGCGGAAAAAACAACGACTAATTAGGATGTGAGCTTCAAAATCAGGAAAATTAGATTATCGACGAGAAAAAAAAAAGGTAAAACGGTAAAACTGGCTTAAAACTGTCAATAGACGTATGGATATTCAACCGTATATGACTAAACGAGATTATACGAGAGCTGTTATGAGCATATTAAGTCCAGTGATGGCAAACTGTGGATTCGACTTTTGACAAGTTTCTTCGATAGTTTAGTTGGTCAGAATGTCCGCTTGTCGATTCTTTGCAATACGCGGACGACCGGGGTTCGAATCCCCGTCGGAGAGAGAGAATTTTTTTACTGCTATATCTCACCCACCAACCCCTCTCTTATACAAGAATTGGAGCAAATGGCATAAGGCAGCTGCAACACTTCTGCCAGCCCACTGCCCTACGGCCCACTTTAACCTTGCTGACCAATTGCAATGGGTTCTCACCCCAGTATATACGTAGCAAACCGGTTAAAAGATGATGATTGTGGTGCGGTTTGAGAAAGAACCCCGATTGGGAAACACCTTATGATATGTTAACTTGTTTATAAAGACCCATTTCTGAAACATTGGCAGTGATTCTGAGGGGAAACACACACACAATGATGCGTTCATTACTTGCCATATTGGTTGCAGCGTTATCTGTCTCAGAGCTCAACCCTCAGAACGTTCTTGGTTGGTTTTAACCTTTGGACACTCTTGCCAGCAGTGCCAATTGATCTGCAAGACTATCCCTACACCCAGGATTATTCTCTCTCTCTCTCTCTCTCTCTCTCTCTCTCTCCGAATCCACTGTAAGCGATCTTTTTGACTTCCACAGACTCTTTGTTTCTACTCCCTCCGTCAGTTTCCACGATATCAAGGGCACTGCGCACAACCGGTGGGAGTCGGTCATTATCGGTGAGCCCATGGAGGGTACGCTGGGTGTGTCGATCACAAAGGTGTTTTTATACCATGGGCTGTTGATGCGTCCTCCTTGAATGACGACCCGATGCCACAGAGGTTTCTGTACGGTCCCGGCACAATCCATGTGGCTCACGGAACCTGAAGAGCACGGTCACAACAGACGACCTGATCGTAGCAGTTGACGTATACAAGAGACTGGTCAAGCACGCCCTTGCTCTATAGTCTACCTATTGCTACATGTTTTGGACATGGCTTCGACCTGCCCCCAGCTTTCGCCCGTCGACATTCAAACGTGTCTTTACCAGTTATTAATGGTATCTCTTTGTCGTTACCTGGATTTGATGGGCTCAGTGGCACCATTCAGGGCTATTTTGACATTGTTCTGAGGGGCCCCCTCGGTTACAACGTGTACGACAGAAACAAATAGCCCAAGCGCAGTGTCCTGGGTCGGGATCCTGGCCTCCGTCATTACCGGGGTCGTTGTTGAATTGACTGGCCGAAGAAAAGACAGCGCCATCAAGGAGACTTACTACGGCAACACCGGTGATGCAGTGCTTGTTTGACAAGGTGTGAAGCCCTGACAATAAGCAAGTGTTCTTCGATAAAAGAAGGAATGAAGGAGACATATATACATCAAGATGTAGTTCAAATGTCCCAAGCCGCAGGTAATTAGAATAAATCCAAAGCCCTTGAAGTAGAGACATAAGAGCACGATCCACACAACCCCGGCTATCGAAGTATCAAATCAATAAAGGGGTCGCATGGCTTACTCTTCTCCATAGTAGAACCCATAGATCTATGGTGCGTAAAGAAAATGGGGCAGAATAGGAGAGGTTGTGATACAGAGGTGTCGATACCCTTACCACCAACTCTATACCAAACAATTGGACGCAATGGCCATGACACTAACTGTTGAAGAGTTGCAAAAGGAAGCAGACTTATATCCTTTTTTTTTTTTTTATTTATTTATTGGAGGGAACCGGCTCGAGAAAACTTTTTCGCCCAGGGCCAAGACACCCAAACACCAGGACCATCGGCTCATAACCTTCTCAATCCATTGTTTTTTTTTTTCTTATTTGTTTTTTTGCTTAGGGCTAAAGGAAGAAAAGTAAATAGAAAACAAACTGACACAATGCGTTGTGAGCACACCAACAACGCTTGATTTTTAGAATCTCAGACTTGTGCGTGTGTGTGCCTTTTTATTTTATTGAATGGATTCCACGGTAATAGAAGCCCCTGCGGCAGCACAGTCGGTCAATTGGACCACCGTTGGCTCGGCGGTGGCGTACGTGGCGCGGGTCGCCCTCGGCTCCGTTGCGCTTGTCGCGGTGTCGTGCTACGACTTTGTCTGTGGAAACAGTTATCTTGTGACTGGTACTTTGAGACGCTTGTTTGTGATGACGTTGTTTGTGCTGAAGGCGGCGTGGCTGGTTGTTTGGAGCGTGTGGTTTGTGATTAGGAGCCTTGTCCTTGTCATCTTCACCCCGCTGTTGATATCCGTGAGGATCATTGATTACAACTCGAGACAGTTCATCAATCTAATATTGGGCGTGCTGTTTGACACCAAGATTGAGCGGATTATCACGTTTGAGTATGGACAGGAACATTTCAAGCTGCTGGTCAAGTGTGTACAGTTCTTCAACGTGCTCTGCCTGACAGGGTTGGTGCTGGGGATGTTGACTTACTACTTCATCATCAGGCTGATCTTCAAGTGGACCGAGTACGAGAAGAGGCAAAAGCCAAAGAAGCTCCACAGAGTCATCAAGTCTGAGTTCAGTTATGCGGGCGTGAGGCGTGGAGTGGAGACGAGAAACCAGGTGAAGGAATCGTTGATCAATGAGTTCCTGAAACAGGAGGAACTGCCACAGGAAGTTGCAGATGCGCTCTTTATCAAAAGGGAGCAGTTGGAAGAGGAGGAGGAGGAGGAGGAGGAGCAGCAGCAGTATATTCCGGAAGATGGCCAAAATGATGCTGATGCTGATGCGCTCGGCCAGGTACCACTGAGTGCATTTGCGCCGCTGCCGACGGAGGAGGAAGAAGACGATATTCGCAATTACCAAAGCTTGAACTCGCTATCCGAACCCGTTTCGACGTCAACGTCACAATCCTCACTGAATAACACATTCTTCTACTCCACGCCGACCAAACCCAACGCTGCTGCTGCTGCTGCTACTGCCTCAAACAACTTCAGTCCCTTGACTGAGGCGTTCAGGAACCGTCTCCTCAATTCGACACCAAAAAAGGCCGCGTCGGTCTCGGGTTCATTAGAGACGTTGCTGGCGAGGAGCGACGAGGACACTATCGATGACCAGGACCGGGACCTGAGCTCGATTGACGGGGCCACCACAGTGACGTCGAGCATTTTCAACACGCATAGAACGCCAATGACACCCATCACTACGATCGAGGAAGAGGAGGAGGAGGAGGATACCAAGTAAGGTAAGGCAACTCTTTTGCCCTGCAGGCTGGGCACATAACAGCTGTCTGCTGGGATTCTCCACGTTCAATGCTATAACAGCTTATTTACATCAGCATTTTTTGTGTCCTTTACCCGTCCTGTTCTTTTTTCCAGCTTTTTGTTTTACAATGCCCGCAAAAGTCTAAACGGCATATGCACCACGTAATAAAACTTGCGTTATCATGCTTTGAACTTTAGCTATATTGTATTATTGTGTATGACAATGAGCTGTTTTTTTTTGTGTGGGTTTTGTGCCGTGGTTATTCTTCCTTCCCATCATCATAAGGCCTTTATGACTGGCTGTTTTGGGCAAGAAGATTGTTGGATGTGCCTTGCTTTCTCTCTCTCTCTCCCTCTCTGCCTGTATCTTTCTAAACTATCCCCCCCCTGGCTTCAAGTGAGACCACATTTATGCAACAGACAGAAGTTAGGGCCAAGATTCGGTTTTTCTCATGCACCGTTGCCCCGGCAGGCCAATCTACCTGTAGAGCTTGAATTAGGTTTTGTTTGGGTGTTTGCCACTGAGACTGGTATGGCCGCCGAAGACATGTGGGAAAAGAAAGAAAGTGAGTTTGTCACCCTCGTTTTGAATCACTGGCGCATGCTTGCCTGCAGCTAGGCGCAGTCAGTCCAGTCCCCCTTACATCGGTGATCCATTTTTGACGATCCTTAAATGAGTGTTGGGAGCTTCGGCCGGGGCTCTCCTCCACCCAGATACGTGTCTTCTCGTGCGATTTGGTGTCACCCGCCCCCCAGAAGCACGTCTCGGACCTTGGCGCGTGCTTTGATGGCTACAGTTGAAATTGATGGGGCACTCGTTGCCACGGCAGTCCCCTCCGACGCGCGCCCACCCCGTAGACAAAGAGAGGACCCGGGAATGACTAGTTTTTATCTCCCACAGCGGGAACCGACCAGTCCCACGCTGCCTAAATGCGCATCAATGTGAGGAGACATTCTATTATTTCATTGCATGTGGCGCACCAAACAAAACCCCCTGTTGTCGTATAATCATGTCGAAGCTTACGACAAAAAGAAAGAAAACGATGCAGCACAAGTCAAGATAATGTCTAAATCGGGTGTATGATTGGGAGGAAAACGTCACGCCCTTGCCCAGTCTTCAGTCCCAATCTGAGAATTGCAGGGCGGACGATCCTTCCTGCTGCGCCATTATTAGACAAGCGACCTTCTGCGGGGAAGTATCAGCACAGGATTCTTTAGTCCCATGAATGAAAAAGGAGACTGTGTACATATGGCTTCGGGACTAGATACAATATTCGGTCTCGAGAAAAACTCTCTGATCCTAGAGGGACGACATTGCATCATACGGTGCTGCATCAAGCTGCAGGATGCAGTAACTTAAGGATGCAGTTCAGAGACACATCAGATCCCAAAATAACCAAAAGAAGGCTTAAAAAAAAAGAAGACACAGCTCATACAACCCTTTTTGCCTTCATACTGACGGCAAAACTTTGTCATGCACTGTCCATCACTTCTCTTCACAACCCCTCCAATTCGCTTTGATCTCCACTTTTGATGTGCTATTTAAGCACCGCTGAAGCCACGTTTGAAAGCAAAAGCCCAGGGTAGATGTCGAAATTCCCGACTGCCCTGCCATGTCCTTATATCCCTCGCACCAGTTGCAGGACACATTCAACCCTTACCATCCCTGTACACCTCCGTTGAACCTTCCACATTCACAATTTGACACCCTTGGACAAGATTGCCTGGGGCCTCCTTACCCGCAGGGCCACTACTATGCCATGGCGGCGGCTCCTCCTCTCGCACACCATCACCAGCCTCCACCACAGCCACCAATCAACTATCTGACCTTCTATCCAGGGCCTCCAGTTACAACTCCTGCACCTATATCACCAACCGATCTTTCCCTATCGAGAATGTCAAGCACAACAACCTTGGCCACGGATTACTTCTCCTTTGATCACAGTTCCAGCCCAAAACACAGGATAATCCCAAGCACTGAACCAACCACATTCCAACCGCAGCAAATAAGACACTTTAAATGGAGGGAAGTTGCTGCCCCTGTTCAACTCCCGCCTCCCACGCGTCACAAAATCAAGCTGCCTTCCATCTCTGACATCAGAACGTTCAATTTTCTCCCGCAGCCAAACCCCAGTTTACTCCTTCAGCGTAGGACGGGCTCCTTCACCGAGGATAGAGTCTCACTAAGGCCACCAAGGCGTCCTGATGCCCTCGTTCCTCCAAATCCGGCGGAGCATGGCAACGTTTCAAAGCCCGTCCACGTCAAGAAGAGAGCGTCCTGGTTGCCAGCAACGAGCACCAAGGTCTATACGGCCAAAGTGTGTCCATCCGATGGGAAGAAGATCAAGGCAATGTTCTTTCCAACAGTGCAAGTCACGGAGCAATTCCTCATTGACAACATCCTGAGGGATACACGGCTCAAAAGACAGATCGACCCGACTGCACCAACGCAGGAGTTCGAGCTTACGGAGTCTGACGTTGTGAGATTCAAGGTCTACGAGTTCCTGTTTGGGTACTTGTCACTGCATGACGTGCGGGAGGATTTCGCTGGGGACAAGGACGCTATGATGAAGAATCTGCAGTGTGAGGACAACATCTTTGAGATTGACCTCAGTTTCGCACTGGAGGAATGCGCGTCGAAACGGTCCAAGAAGAGGATCAATGTCCACTTTCTCGCTGCGAAACCGAAATCCTCAGACCTGGACCAGGAGACTACTTTGCAATGTCTTCAAGTTCAACTGGAACAGTTCTTTATGGGCCACAGCGGGGTGGAGCGGGAGGCCAACGGGAAGAAGAAACGGAGATCGCGGGCGATTTACGGCAAGCCACGCTGGGGCGCCGGGTTCGAGGACGAGCTTTCAGTAATGGAGTTGGATGTGAGCATTGAATCAATCCAAGAAGGAGTACAGGATAAAGAGAGACAAGACACAAGATAGAGCTAAGCACACACACAAGATAGAGAAAAGATACAACTTGCTATAAAGGCTTAATAGAGGTTGGGATATTGGATAATCGCCCGAGAACTTACAAGTTGAGACAAGGAGAGCACCAAATCAGATCCGATTAACCTTGCACTTTGTAGTGGGTGGGCTCTTTGGGCCCCCCTCCCCCGCCTGGACTTAGAAGGAGTGTTTCGCGAAATCTCTGCCCGAAATGAGAAAACGTAAACAAAAGCTTCTTTTTTTTTTTTTTTTTTTCGTTTTGCCCGGGCGGAGAAGGCGAAGAAAAAGATTTTTCTTAAAAGGAGCCGTCCGCCCACGAGGGGGCCGGGAAAAATGATTTCTCCCCCCTTCCCTTCCAGCGCCCAAAAGAAAACAAACAAACGGCCTTGTTCCTAATCAAAACAAGCCAACAACAAATAATGTCCGGCCACCAATCGCACCAGCAGTTCAAGGCTGCCAAAGACGCGCTTGTCGCGTCGCTCTACGAGCTTTCCAAGGCCGCCACCGACGCGTCCAACGCCACTGTCGATTTCTACAATGCCTCGTTGCAAACCGACGAGAACTTCACCGACATTTACGCCAAACTGGCTGAGAGTTTGAAGTTGCTGACCGGTGCATCTGCCTCTGTCTCATCCGTGGCGCACGCCGTTGTCTCTGAATCGTACATTCCATCCATCGGCCACTTGCACCCAATGCTGAACGGTGTCACCAACCCGGTCGAAGTGGAGAAGAAGAAGAAGGTTGAGAAGGACCCTAACGCGCCAAAGAAGCCATTGACCGTCTTCTTCGCGTACTCTCACTACCTTCGTGACGCCTTGAAAGAGGACAGAGAGCACAGGGGCCTGGCACCTCTCTCCTCGACGGAGATCACGCAGGAGATCTCCAAGAAGTGGAACGAGCTGTCGGACGAGGAGAAGGAGAAGTGGAAGGAGGCCTACAACAAGGAGCTCGAGATCTACCAGGCCACCAAGGAGAAGTACCTCGAGGCCAAGAAGAATGGCGAGGATGTCACCATCACTGGGCCAAACCCAGCCCCAGTCCCATTGCCGGACTACCTGAGGGAAGGCAAGAAGAGATCCCACGACGGCGAGAAAGAGAAGAAGAAGAAGAAGAGCAAGAAGAACAAACACAAATCATCCGACCACACCACTGACCCAGCTTTGGCTCACGAGTAAGCACCGATCCAACGGCAATGGGTCTCTCCATTTCTTCGGAATCCTTTTCTCTCTTTGTTTTGTTTGATCTACTGTTGTTATTTCAAAGGATTTTTTCCCCCTGTGGATATCCCTAGCTCTCCACTTTTGTGATATACCTTCTGTTTCTAGTTCTTTTGGTTCTTTAGCGTGTGTTTTTAATGAATGTTTTATAGCTGCAAGTGGAAGTGTATAACCTGTACGACCTGCAACCGAGGCCTGCAACATGGCTTAGGTAACCAGGATTCGCGAACATCAACACTTTTTCGCGAACTCGTTTTTTTTTTTTTCCCTTCCGATGAAAAAAATGGCCAATCCAGCGCTACGCGCCCACTAACCCCACTGCAACTTTACCCTGGATCATAGAATGCTTGGTTTCAGAAGATCCTTCTCGCAGTCCACCAGACTGCTTTCAGACCTACACCTGACGCCAAAGAAGTGGCTCGGGCTGCCTCCACAGGAGATCCTCAGACTGTCCAAGGTCAGAAGGGCGACGCTGGGTGGCCAGTTCAAGCGCGATGACGACGAGCTGGCTGCTTTGCTGACCACCTCCGCTCACACTGGCGTTTCTCAAAGAGACATCAGGATCCTCTACTCGAAAGGCGAGCTTGGCGCCTACGAATTGGCTAACATCAAGTTTGAGGACGACCACACTCCGCAACCGTTCGAGTACGATGAGTACCCAGAGGCTGCGCAAGAGATCATCAGAGACCACAGAGAACAAAGGGAGTACAACAGAATCGCTGCCTATGAGATGCCACACTTGGTCAAGTACCGTCAAGAGTACAAGCGCGCGTCAAACAAGGAGAAGCCCATCACTTACAAATACACCACTTACCTCGGCGAGTCAGAGTACGCTGCCAACCGAAAAGTCAAGCTCTCAGTGAAAGTGGGCCATCTGGGATTGAGTGCCGAGCAACAGCACAAGTTCAAGGTGCTTGCCGGCTCGAGATATGATCATACCAAGGACACGTTCAAGATGTCGACCGACAGATTCGAGGAGCCTCTCCAAAACACCAGATTCCTCTCGGATACGCTGAACGCGTTGCTGAACGAGGCCAAGGACCTTTCGAAGGAGACCTTTGCCGACATCCCGCTTGATACGAGACACACGGCCAAGAGACTGTCGAAGGCCAAGGTCAGACAGAGAAAGTACAGCGCTGCCGCTTTCCCAGAGAGCTGGAAACGTCCGCAAGACGCGCCAAAGGTGGAGAAGACTGTTTTAGACTACATCACCGAGCTCAAGACTTGAGGCGAACCTGTATATAATAAGTAACGCTTTGCAAATGTAAATACATCAACTATTCCGAGGGGGCCAAAGAAAAAATAATCTAGGAATTAGGAATTAGGAACAGGGGATGGGGTGATTTGTCAGATATGACATAATGCTCACACCCGCGCTACGCTACTGCCCCCCGAAAAATTGTGTGTGAAAGTTAAATGTCAACAAACAGCCCAGAGAGGGCATTAATTAGCCCAAGTCAACGCCGAAAACAATGGGAGGACGGGGTAAGGCACGCCGCAAATTACAGTCGAGTCCGTCAAGGCCGATCTCCAACAGCGGCAGCTCGCAAGGGAGTGTCTCTGGGAAGATGCCCGGGAAGAAGACGACCAAGTCGTCTGCCCCATCCCTCACGCTGAAGGAGATCCTCGGCAACTTGGACTTGACTTTCGACGCGCAGCTGGGCATCCTCAACGGCGATGCCACACATACGATCCCGCCATTGCCCAAGCTAGAAGCGCTCCTGAAGCTCGTTGCCAAGTTGAACGACCAGCTCGAGATTGTCCTGGAGACCGATGAGATCTTGAAGGATGAGATAAACAGGCTGCTTCAGGAGAAGCAGACGCAGGAGCGTGGAGAAGGAGAAGATGAGGATAAGGATGAGGACGAAGTTGAAGATGAAGTTGCAGTTGCCGAAGAAGTTACCAAGGAGGAAAGAATGCCCGAGGAAGACGCTCCTGTCCCTGGGGCAGACCAAAGTGACGAGGAGATGGTTGACGCAGTGGAACACCTTCCCGAGCGCGAGGAGTTGTCACCAGGCGAGAAAAGAGAGCCAGAGATGCCAGGCAATGTCGAGGCCAAGTCTGAAGTGGGGGAGAATTCAGAGGAACCCACCGCTGTCCCTGCCACTGAGGGCGATGGCGATGGGAATGGCGAGCCACCTGAGAAGAAGCGTAAGTACAGCGTTGCACAGATTGAGAATGATCCGAGTGTGCGGAATCCAAAGTCGGAGTATGTCACATCGCAGACTCTGCCCGCAGCGGCGCATGCCCTGGGGCTGTTCAACGAGCAGGATGGCGGCCTGGCCCACTATGGCGAGGAGTATTTGAAGAAGAAGTATGCTGTCTCCTCGTACCCGGCCGACGATCTCAAGGCAAAGCTTCCCGGCGTGATCCCGGACATGGACTTCACCAAGGCCAAACCTGCCAACCAGGTCCAATCGACCACTTTCCAGACGTACATTGAGAACTTCTTCAGACTGTTCTCAGAGGAAGATCTCAAGTTCCTCAAGGAGAAGAGCATTGTGCCTGATCTTTTGGACAATGACTCCACCTACGATCCAAACTTGACACCATACCTGATACCGCACCTGGGACCACTGTACTCCACCATCTGGAATGAAGAGGAGAATGCAATGAACTACTCCCCGCCTTCAAACGTTGTCACCAAGGAATCCATCGTCCCGAGAAGCTCATCTGACGAGCTGAATGACGAGAACTTGGAAACGGAGAAGATCAGCTGTGGTCCTCTGGTGTCAAGGCTTCTGTCCGCCATATTGAAAGACGACAAGAGTGACCATTTGGAGAATGGCAACGCACAGGACGACGCCGATTCCACGATAGAGTCCAGGTCAACGACATTTTTCCCTGAGCAACAGGGCTGGAAAGTGTCAAGCGCCAACACGGATTATCCGACCCTCGAAGAACGCTTGAAAAGAGAGTTGAGGTTCATTGGCATCTTTATGAATTTGAGCAGCAACGATGAGATTGCAAAGAAGAATATTGAGGAGGAGGATGACGATGGGGATGGGGACTTTGAACCGGACTGGCTGAACCCAGAAGACGACGAGATCTCGACGGAACTGAGACGCTTGCAATCTGAGTTGAAACGCGTCTCCCAGAGAAACAACAAGCGAAAGAAGGTCCTACTCCCATTGGTGGAACAACAGTTGTCATGGCAAGAGTATCTCTCCATCCTCGATGACCTTGAAAAGCAGATTGACCAGGCATACGTGAAAAGAATCCGTGTGCCAAAGAACAAGAAGAAGAAGCCCGCCAACGCGACCCCGCTGGTTCAGGCTCAGATTGCCTCACAGACAGCTCATCAGACCGCAGCCAATATGGCTATCAAGTCACTGCTTGAGAAGAGAATCAAGTGGACTTCCAAAATCGGACCACTGTTCGAGAAGGAGAATAGCGGGGATAGTATGAAGAAGTATCCTAGCAAGAGCATCTTTGATCCTGAAGACTTGGATCAAGACGAAGATGAGGACGATGAAGGTGGATTCGATGATGCCGAGGACCTGGTTTTACAAGAGCATCAATGAACTTTAATGACTGTTTTAACAATGTACGCATGTTCCTTTTAGGACTATTGAACCTTTTTTTTTTTTTTTGCCTACAGACAGCCTATATTTACAAGCATCTATTCGTCAAATGTGTCGTTATTTGGAGATGTCAGCAGTGATCTGTGACAGTTGAGGGATGGTGCCAATGTTACCCTTTGCAGCAATGGCAGATGGCTTGCCTTTTAATCTGTAATTGGCCCAGTTCACCACATCCTCCTTTGTGATAACATCCACCTTCTCAAACACCTCCTCTGGACTCAATCTCTTACCAGTGGTAACAACCTGTCTTCCGATATCTTCCGCAATTGGCGTTGAGCCGTCCAGACTCAAAAGCAAAGAAGCCTTCAGCTGTGCCTTGGCCCTGTCAACTTCATCCTGGGTGAACTCACCTTGTTTCAATCTATTCCACTCCTTTCCAATCTCGCTAATCACATATCTCAAGTCAGTCTCCTTGTCAGCGGTCACATAGATACCCCACAAACCAGAGTCAGAGTACGACGTGGAGAAGGACATGTAGGAGTTTGCCATTGGCTCTGAACCATCAGCATTGATACCAGAGGAGACGGCTAGAGCCAGTTGGGATGGAGAGTCAGAACCAGTTCCTAGAGCTCTGTCCCAGTTGCCCACGACAGATTGGGCAACAAGTGCCGTGAAGTAGTCTGGGGCATTCCAGCTGACACCTTCAATGGCAAGTGCAAAATGAGTCGTTGGCATCGAGTCATCTTGGATCTTGATCTCATCACCGTGGAAAACCGGAATCTCACCTCTTGGAGAACCGAGGGGAAGCTTGGAAGGAGAAGTTGGCAGGTGGCCAAAGTACTTCTGGGCCAGGCCAACAAGTTGCTCGTGGTCAACACAACCGGCACCAACGAGAACCATTCTATCGGCCGAGTAGTTGGTGTCAATGTAGTTTTTCAAGTCACTCTTCTTGATGGTCTTGATGTTCTTGATCGGGCCTAGGATGGTGCGTCCCAAGGGCTGGTCTTTGTAGCAGATGGCATGCAAATGGTCAAAGACAACCTCGTCGTGCATCTTATCCACCTCCTCGGACTCTCTAATAATGACGTCTCTTTCCCTCTCAACAGCCTTGGAGTGGAGCACAGAGTTTGTCAAGATATCAGAAAGAATATCCACGGCCTTTGGAATGTCATCCTTGGTCGACTTGGCGTAGTAGACGGTGTTCTCTCTTGAGGTGTAGGCATTGAGGTGGGCGCCTAAATTCTCAATCTCAATCTCCAGGTTGTACTGGGTTCTTCTGTTGGTTCCTTTGAAAGCCAGGTGTTCGAGAAAGTGGGCAGTACCATTGTTGGCTTCGTTCTCCGCACGGGAGCCGGCGTCAATCCAGATACCAACGGTGGCGGTCGATGTGTTTGGAATCACCTCTGAGGCGACTGTCAGACCGTTGGGCAAGGTGCTGGTTCTGGTCACTGGAATGGAAGTCGTGGCAAGACTTCTTCTGGCAATGCGGGACGACTTTCCTAGCAAACGAAGCATCTTTGAATGATTTGACTGGGGCTTTTTAGAGAAGGAGTAGAAAAAAAAGTTCGGTTTCCATCTTCTGGAATTTTGGCTATTTGTCATTCCGCGAATTGGTGATGTTTTGTCTCTTGTCCCCCGCAAAACTGGCTGCTAGAGCCAGGGAAGCAGTATAGACTCAACTGAAAGTGATTCAAAACGTGCCTTTGAGACTAGGAAGCACCCCAGTCAAAATAACCCAGTAAATAGATTATTTGGCACTGATAGAGAAAATGGTGGTTTTGGGAGACCATTTGACCATATTTTCTAGTTCCGAGGGTGATTTTTTTTGTCTCAAGGTCGGAATGATTCAGATAAAGAGCAAAGGGACCACCTCTGTTCCCACGAAGTAGATACCTAGGCAGAGAGCTTCCAGCAACATGTCCGATGACGAAGACTTCATGATGTCGGACGGGGACTCGTATGAGTTCGAGTTCGAGGAGAGTGGAGACGAGGACGCTGACCAACTGATGGACGACAGCGCAGGTGGCGGCGGCGACAGTGACAACGAGAACGACGTGGAGACGCTGTATTACAACGGCAAGACCATGAAACAGGACGATCCGGAAGGTGCCTCCGTGTATTTCCAGAGGATCCTTGACAAGTCCAGCGATGGCTCGTCAGACACGTTAAACACGCTGCAATTCAAGGCCTACAAACAGAAGCTCAAAGTGTTGTACAAACTCAACCACATTGCACAGTTTTTGAACCACGTCGAGAAGCTTGCCAGTTGGCCGTACCTGGAAAAACTGAAGAGGAACTATGTTGAGGACAGTTTCAGCAGAATGTTTGACGTCTATGTCGGGTTCACCCAGGATGAGGACCAAATGAGATTCCTGGACCTGCTGCTCAACCAATTCCAAGGGTTTGGATTCAACGACAGGTTCTTGATGAAGGTCAATTTGAGAAGGATCCAGGTACTGTTATCCTTGAAACGCTTTGACGAGGTGATGGCGCTCCTCAATGAACTCTACAGCAGGCTGGACGACTCCATCCCTGAGGTGTCGAGAAACACATACCTCCTCGAACTGTACTCCATCGAGATCCAGGTATACACCGAGACAAACAACATTAGCAAATTGAAAGAGCTCTATAACAAGACGCTTTCCATCCAGAGCACGATCCCCCACCCAAGGATTTTTGCCATCATCAAAGAATGCGGGGGTAAGATGTATCTCAGAGACGAGAATTATGAGTTGGCGACGAATGAGTTCTATGAAAGTTTTAAGAACTACGACGAGATTGGCAACCACGCAAAGCGTATCAAGCTGCTGAAATACCTGATCATCAGTTCCATTCTGAGTGACAATGAGATCAACAAGTTTGAGAGTCAGGAGACAAAGTACTTCTTGAAAGATCCCAACATCCTCGATTACATCACTTTCCTCAAGACGTTTGAGAGCTTGGAGAACGATGACTTCCAGTCCATCTTCTCGAAGATTATTCAAAGGGAACAAGAGGCTGGGGATCATATCCTGGTCAACCATTTGCTCAAAGTGGAGGGCATCTTCAAGCTCAACCTTTTGGTGCATTACATCAAGCCATTCAAGAAGCTCTCCCTGGCTAAACTCAGCAACAAGCTGCAAATCTCAATCGATCTGATTGAGGAGATCATCCTCAACTTGAAAAACAATGGCGAACTGATCAACGTAAAGCTCGATCTGATTGACGGGATAATATACAACCAATAGAGAAGCTGGTCTTTTAAAAACAACAATATATGGCGCCTTCCGCCTCTCCCTACGTAAACGTCGTGAAACCATCCCTTTTTTTTTTTCTTTTTACCTATATACATGTGTTTGCTGAAAACATCATCACCGTGCCTCTATGCAGAGAGCGCCTTGACTGGCTGCAAACCAACCAAAGGACCCACAAGTCTGGATCTGGCCTCGGCGTTCAACGATGGATTCTTGTTCAACGAGTTGACCACGGAGTGGGCATTCAGCTTCAACTCGCCAGTCTTCATCTGGGCAACTACGGCATCGGTGATTTGGGTGGACTTGCCGGTCAGGATACCAGACACGTCGGCCTCCGGGTTGGACTGTAGCGCTTGGTACGCCTTGAGAACACGGCTGGCTCGGGTTTGCGACGTGAGCTGCGAGTTGGAGAAAAGGGAGTCGACTGAAGGAATCTCTGGCACGTATGCGGTTTGAATCTTGTCATAGTTAGTGTTGATGATCTTGCTCTTGGTGGCGGTGGATGCAGACGATGATGAAGAGTTCGATTTGCTGGCATTGTTGCGAGCCGATCTGGAACCGCCTTTTGAGGCATTCTTGCGGAGGTGCCCAGTCACGAGGGACTGCTGTGGTCTAGTCTTTGGTCTGTTTTGGGTGTTGATGTTTCTTGGACCTCTCTGGGCAGAATCGGCAGCGAAGTTTGATCTCTTTTGCTTTGGCTTGTCCCCTTTGGCGAAGACCTTGGCCTCGTTCTGCTGAGGACGTGCTTGGGCCTGTAAACGAGCGTTCTGCTGAGCTGGAGCAGCAGCAGATGGAGCAGCAGCAGCAGTCTCTGAAGAAGTATTAGCAGCCTTGGAAGCCCTTGGCTGTCTCTGAGTGTGCTGGACATTTCTCTTCTTCTGATGGAGGAAGTTGTTCCCGCCGCCGTTGGACTTGCGCGCCGGGTTAGCAGTGGCGTTCTTGACACGGGCCAAAAGGGCGTCGATGTCAACGGTAAAGTTGTTTGCCTCCGTGGAGTACTTTCTGGCAACTGGAGCAGCTCTTTGGACTAGTGATCTGAACATGGCTGGACCTGACTCTCTCTCTCTCTTTTCTCTTCTCCGCTGATAGGACTTCTTTCGGTTGTTTTTTTTTCACGTTGGAGCAAAAACAAAAAACGTGCCCCTACCAAGAGCTTAATACGAGGGCAGGAGCACGAGATCCGAGCCGTATATACATTGTTCACTTCTTGTATGCTAAGCCGAGTTCGTCATAGCATTCGGTCTGCGTCTCAGTGAAGTCAATAGTTTCCCCACTTGACCCCATTAACGATATTACAAGCGCAGGCGGTGTATCTACTAGCCCCCACAGTATTCCTTTCGGCATCACAACCTTACACCCAGTGTCTTTTGGTTTGCGCATTACTTCTTTGAACGTCGCAGCGGCATTCGGTGAAAGTGTGCTGGGAAGTGGAGGTTAGAGGTTTCTGGTTGGGCCAAAGAGTACACTTTCTTTTGCAGTAGTGGCGATTTAGACAATAAAATCTGTCCCATTGACGACACACCAGTGCCGGGACATTTATCCTGCCCTGTGATACATTGTTTCAGTAGCAGCCTTTGCAAATGCCAGCACCCCGGCTGCCTGCATTACTGGGCGGGGCGTCTCTTTGAAGCAGCCTTGCCAAAAGGGAAATACACCCGGTGTATATTTGTTCTTTTCCAGTTTGACAGATGTCTGCCTGCGTCCCCGCGTAAAAAGACGCTTCCCGGGCCGGACTTGAGTCGGACGAGTTTAGAGCCCCACTAAGAAAAAAAAAAAAAAAAAAAAAAAAAAGCGCGTTTGTTCTTTGTCTCTTTTGTTTAGACAACACATAAATAAATAAAAAAAAACCATACAATGCAGCTGCCGCCGCAGGTCGAGCGCTGCCTGGCATTGGCAATCCGCCATGGCACGTCTTTGGCCCAGGCAGCCAAGTCCTTGGCCCCAAACAAACGGTTTCTGAACTTGAACATCGCGCTGGGGCTGCTCATTGGCATTGTCCTCTTGCAGTCGTTTGTCATTTCGAGACTCTCAGGCACAACGACGGGGCAACCGCTGTTCATGAAGGGCGAAGTGTATACTTCGCATTACGACAAGCTCTTGCAGACCCACAACGCCGCTGAGTTTCAGAAGCAGGACCTCAAGCTCCGTTGCCGGCAGTTCTTTGACTCGATGACCCAGGAGGAGAAGGGCTGGAAGCTCGACAACTTTGACACAGCGGGCCACGACGACAACACTTACACCTGGGAAGAGTTCATGGACTACTGGAGAGAGCAGCACAAGGACACGGTCATTGACGCGAAGAGGCTCGAGCAATTGCAGGTTGAGTGGCGGGCAAGAGCGGCACGCGGGAACGTTGTGTCTGATAAAGTCATTGACTACATCTCTGTGATGCGTATTTTCAACAAGTGCTACCTCGAGGAAGAGACCAGACCTTCGACGCTGGATAGCCTCAAGGGATACTGGGCAGCAGGGGAGGAAAAAACTGATGAGATGTGCTTCAATGACGAGGCACGGGTCTATCCATGGTTGAATCACGCCTTGCCAACTTATACACGCTGGGACGGCTACGTCGCTATGGGACTACCAGACCTCTCAGAAGAGATCACCTACGACCGTACCTCTCCAGTTGAGTTCGCCCTCGGTGACAAGCAATTCCAAAAACGTGACGGGAACAGTCTCTGTTTCCTCAAAACGTTCAAGGACTCCATCAACGGTAAAGGATACGTGGTCACCGCGTCAGATCATCAGGCTGAAGATCTGGCCAGATTGGGGCTAGTGCTAAGAGCCCTCGGCAACAAGCTGCCGATCCAGGTAGTGCATCAGGGTGACTTGTCCCAGAAGAGCCAGGACATGTTGATCAAGGCCTTCCGTGCCGAGGTTGACACTTCCAAATTGGGTGACATGTACGAGGAGTACGAAGTCCACAGTTCGCCTTTGACCTACCCGCCACAGGACCTCTGGTTCGTCGACGTTAGACATGCCATCAGGCCAGACTTCATCAAGTTCTTCACTGGCTACAGCAACAAGTTGCTCGCATACCTTTTCAACTCCTACGAGGACATGATCCTCATTGACACGGATGCGGTGCCATTTGTCCGGCTCGATGAGAAGATCTTCAACTTCCCAGAGTACAAGAGCCTCGGGGCGTACTTCTTCCACGACAGGGAGGTCAAGAACCAGAACTCAGCCAACGTGGTGCACTTTTACAACAGACTCCTACCAACTAAGCTCGACCACTACCTCTTTGGCATCAACCAGGTCACCAACTTTACCCTCCACAACAGATTCTTGGGCGACTTCCGCAACCATTTCATGGAGTCTGGTATCGTTGCCGTTAACAGAAGGACCCATTTCTCAGCGATGATGACCTCTGTGCAACTCAACTTTTGGGGCGCCATCAATTACGGCCGAATCCACGGGGACAAGGAGCTCTTTTGGCTGGGCATGTCCATTGCCGGTGATGAGAACTATTTCTTCAACAAACCAGGTGCCGCATCCATCGGCGAGCTGACCCCACAGGAAAATAAGCGTCTCCCAAAGACCACGGCACGTGAGTTGTGCTCGAATCATCCGGGGCACATTGACGGCCACGACATGAAGACGCTTCTATGGATCAATTCTGGAATGAAGTATTGTAAGAACTTGCACGCAGCCGAGGAAGACAGCTCCAAACCCCTTTACAAAGGCCGTTTCACCGGCGAGGAGCTCAAGACGTTTTACGATTCCAGTATTAAGATCAGGGCTGCCATCATTCCTCCCGCACAGGAGGTTCCTGGTGAGAACAAAAATGGTAATCCGGACATGGGCTGGACCGATGAGCACAAGTACTGTGCATGGTACACTTGGTGCGCGTATGATTTCGTCAGCGACGGCGAGTTGGCGGAACAAAATGGCCAATATATTGAGTTCAGTGCCTTGGAGGGTAAGTGGTTTGATCTGATTGGTGGTCTCTGGATGAACGGCCTGCCAGAGACAGCTTTCAAGAAAGGCTCAATTTGAAAACCAGCTCATGCCTGCCTCTTGGAGATCAAAAAGATATCATTACAAAGCTTGTACTCCACTAAGAGTCGTAGACACTACTAAAACTTCTTTCTAAAACATAAAATCAAAGTGCCTAAAAACAAAACGAGTGTCAATGAAACCTAATACAAAACAAACAAAAGAATACATCCCAAAGAATACAAATGACTTTTCCAATAGTTCCCTTTCACGAGCTCATCTACTGTATGGATTGCCCTGGCTGTAAGGGTTAGCAAACTGCTGAGGTAGTGGCTGCTGTCTCTGTTGAGGTGGCTGTTGTCTCTGCTGTTGCTGCTGTGGTGGGTACCCATTTGCTGGTTCTTGGTAGTGCGTCTGTGGTGGGTAGCGCTGTTGTTGTTGCTGCGGAGGTGGTGGACCTTGTTGGTATTGTTGTGGAGGTGGGCCTTGACGCAAAGGCTGCTGCTGCTGCTGCTGCTGCGGTGGTCTTGGGCCTTGAGCATGGCCCGGTGGGTAGGATCTCTGTTGTTGTGGTGGTGAAGGTCTCTGTTGTTGTTGTTGAGGAGGAGGAGGTCTCTGCTGTTGGTGGTTGAAAGGGGGCAGACCTTGTTGGTACTGTTGAGGTGGAGGACCTTGTTGGTACTGTTGAGGTGGAGGCCCTTGTTGGTACTGTTGAGGTGGAGGCCCTTGTTGGTACTGTTGAGGTGGAGGCCCTTGTTGGTACTGTTGTTGTGGAGGTCTCTGGTTGAAGCCATGCTTTTGGCTTTGAGGTAGTGGTTGGTTGTAGTCAGGTCCTTGCTGTGGAGGCTTTCTCTGTTGCTGTGGAGGAGGGTCTTGTTGGTAAGATCTCTGATGTGGTTGCTGCTGCTGTGGAGGTTGCTGCAGGTACCCTTGAGAAGCGAAAAGCTGTTGCTGTGGCTCAGCTCCCATTCTTGACATACCAGGAGGAGGCTGTCTCTGCTGAGAAGGTGGGCCCTGTTGCTGCCTCACTGGAGAAGAATGAGACGGCTGTTGCTGCTGAGAGTACTGCGGTTGTGGTGCCACGACAGGGATTGGTTCTTGGAATCTCTCAGTGGATCTTGGAGCAGATTGGTCTTGGTATGGACCACCTGGTGCTTGCTGTTGTTGTTGTTGTTGTTGGTGTTGGGGAGCTGGAATTGGAGCTGGAGCCTGAATACGAGCTGGCTTACGATGATCATCCCTTGGGATCTGCTCAGTTGCCTGTTGGATGATTCTTCCGCTTGTGTACGGGCTAGCTTGTTCAACACGGATTGATGGAAGAGGAAGGGGCTGCTTTGACTCCTCGTTGACAGCTCTGCTAGAGTAGTCAGGGTTAAACAAATCATCATTCTGCTTGGCCTTGTTTTGGATGGACAGAGCAGAAACACCATTTTGGAAAACAAAATCGTTATCAAAGTCCTCGTCAAACTCATCCTCTAGAGGCTTTCTCACCGATCTCTGCAACGAATCCTGCGTCTTGTATGGAGCATGTGGATCTTCAGTGACCCCAGAAGCGAGCATTGTGTTGTAAGGAGAGTTATTCGATTGTGGAATGGATGACGCAGTAGCACTGGCAGCAGCAGCAGCAGCAGCAGCAGTGGTTGTGCCTTCACGCACTGGAGCCGTAGGTGCTGGCGCTGGCGCTGCAGTTCTGCCCAAGTACTGTTGGTTGTCTCTAAAAATACCAGAATAGTCCTCGTAAATCTGAGAGATTTCAGAGTTTCTGTTAGGTCTATTGATTCTTGGTGGTGAGCCTGGGGCCGGAGCATCATCCTCGATATCTGATTCAACGTTGATGGAGCTTTCCTTTGAAGCGGTGGAGTCTCTGAAGCGTGGTTCAGGTAGGAAGCTGGAAGATAGTGGAGACATGACCCTCTTAACAGCACCACCATTACCACTGTTGATGCTTCTAACGTCAAGGAAGTCTTGAGAGTTGAGGGCAGGAGAGTTGATGGCACCGACTATACCGTGCGATGATCCACATCCACTGTAGCCACTCTGCAATTTTCTTCCCAACGCCTCCTTGATTCTCGCTCGCCAGTCAGTCACCATCCAGTTCTCCGATTGAGAATTGCCTGCCAAATGAACCAAATCTTCCACCTCCAGGTAATGAACGTGAGGCAAGACAGGAAGACCAAACAGCAACGAGTTCATATCGGACTTGTTGGCGTTCAATCTCTTTGGTCTGCCGTACAAGCCGAATGCATTAAGCAATGGGATCAAAAATCTAATCAGCGTGTCGTAGCCGGGAACAGCACTGTGTTGCTCTGGCATAAAATACACGGAAGCCTCTTTAGGGATGGACTTCTTGGAACTGTCAAAGTAGACGGTACCTTCCAATTTGATCATGGTACTGTGGTCAACCATCTTGATGGAAGTGGGGTACAGGGCGTAAGCGGCACTGGCGTCCTTGATGAAAGCCATGGCTTGCTTCTTGTTCTTTTTCTCATCCTTGAAGAAAGAGACCATTCCTTTGTACACTTTGCCACTCTTTGATTTCTTCTTTGGTTGTTCAATCACAGCGTAGCATCTTTTCCAAGGCATGCCCGAACCAAATCTGACACTGACCCAGTCCTCATAGTCAAACTTGGTCTCGGCCAAGATCGTTCTAATGTCGGACAATTTGGAGCCTCTAGCAGAGAGCAATGCACCCGTGTAGGCTTCTTGTAAAGAGGTGTACTCGAAGGTGGCCAGTCTGAAGGCAGCATTCCACTTGTGGAAGTCGTCCTCGTCTGGGTATTGCAGCAAGAACTGGTTCTTCAACGTTGTTGAGACAATAATGACATTTCTGAGCCCCTGGCTATTCTCGAGTTTGGAGACAGCTCTGAAAGAGGAGTCGGTGAAGTTGATGTAGTCCGGTTTAGCACTGGCGTTCAACAACGCGTCCGTATCGTTCTGGTGCTTTTCCAATTCCTCAATGTCCCAGACCGCGAGCTGGGTTCCCAGCAAGACGCCGTACACCTCGCGCCATTTCCTATTGGCCACTGTTTCGCCATCGCTGTTGATGCTCTGCAGCAGCATGAAGACGCCCTCAAAGTACCGCCTGTGTCCCTGGGCACTGAGCAGAGTGACAATGGGTGCCAGTTCTGGGGATATGTCATTGTTGCTGCCGTTGGGCTGCGGAGTCAGAGATGAGTCAGAGCGCATTCTCTGGTCGAACTGGTGGCCATCCGGCCGCGGCGAAGAGTTCGCAGACTTATTGCCAGAGAACAGACGCTTCATCCTTTGTGGCTTTTGCTATTGTAAACGAACAACCCTACTTTTGTTGACGTTTTAAAAACGAAAAGCCGCGAAATTTGGGGCTTTTTCCCGTTGGGGTAATCTTCCCAATCTGCAAGCCCCTTTTTTTTTTTTTTTAGGTTTTTCGCTTACCCTTTTCGGTCTCTTTTCGCTCGATGCAGTCTGCGAAAATACGAAACGTTACACTTTTTGTTTTGTTTTTTTTTTAGTTTCTTGTTTTTGTTTATTGTTTTGTTTCTTCACTGTGGCAAACAAGTGATATATCTTCAAGTGTCGGTGGGGATGTGTTGCTGCACAAACTTGCGTTTGAACCTTGTGAGGTCGCTGATCTGTTCTGCTGGCAGCAGTAACTCGTAAGTGTAAAGCGTGCCTTCAACGTCGCTCAGATGGACCCTTTGGCCCGTCTTGTCGAAAAGCAGTTTGTTGATGGTGTTGCCCTGATCAATCTGTATCTTGAGCACCGGATTCACCGTATTGACGCTGATATCCACTAGCTCAAAGGTATCTTCGTAAATGTAGCCCAGCTGTGCTGGATGTCCTGGCCGCCATTTGCAACTCATGACAGCGTCCGTCTTGTAAATGGTCAACAACGGCTGCACAGGTTGGTTCACATCCCATAAAAACACTTTCCAGTCCATCGATGACGAAATGAACAGCGTTGGGAACTCCACCGATACATCCAAGTCCGTAACTGGGCCCGTATGCCCTTCAAAAATCGTATCAATCAAGTCAGCGTCCGACTTAGTGCCAATCTTGTTCGAATACTCAAAGTTATGACTCAGTTTGTAGATGTTGCCATCCTCTGATCCCAACACGAAGCTTTTTTCGCCTTTTTTTGTCTTGTTCTTGACAGCGATCTGTGTCACAACGAGTGGCGTCAGCTCGTCATACAACAAGTTGAAACGTCTCGGTGGCTTCAACTGCACCGCCTCGGTCCTCGGTTTCACCAGCAATTGCGGGTCCCATGTGATAATACGGCCGTCAGTGGACGCTGTGAGGATATAGTCATTGTTCTGGTTGTTGTCGATCTGCTGCAGGCACCAAATCGGCATCGAGTGAAACTCACTGGAGACCTCGGACTCCAAGATGGGGAACTTCTGCATCGAAAGGGGTACATCCTTCGGGTTCATGTCCCATATGGCCACTTTACCGTTGTAACCTGTTCCAATGATGAGGTTCGGATTGAACCTGGCGAACTGTGCGTTGAGGATCTTGGTGGTCGAGATATACTCCATCTCAACCCTTTGAAATTTGATGTTGTAGAGCTTCAAAGATAGACCAGTTGAAATGAGCAGGAGATTTGGCACATGAGACGACACATCAATGGAGTAAATCTGTGCATCAAGCAAAGCGAGCTTGTGGTAGAGGATATGCGACTTCGAGGACTCGATGGCCTGTTTCTTGGTCATGGTATACTGCTTCAAGATTTCCTTATCGTCTTCGATGACGGTGTTGATGATCTTGAAGGAGTCCTGGAGGAAAGAAGCAAGCACATCTTGGTCAACCGTTATGGCTTCAGGGGTATCTTCAACAGCAAGGGGCTCTTCCACAGGGACCTCTTCTTTCGGAGGAGGCACTTCTTCTTCTTCTTCTTCTTCTTCTTCTCTTTGCAGCTCCTCAAGGGACACAGTCTGCGTTGACTTGTTGTACGTGATGACCTCCTTCACAAGCTTCTCCTGCACTGGGGAGGCAATCACCTCGTCTGTCTGGACACTGATCTCGCGGTAGCTGACTGATAGCTGAGCTACCGTTGGCGCCACAGTGTTGACGATTTCTCTGACCGGCTCCTCGACAACGAGTTGCTGCTGCTGTTGGCTCTTCTCCTCCCTGAGCTTCCTCAGCTCCGCCAGCCGCTGCTTCTTGGCTTCGATCTCCGCTCGTCTGGACATTTGGCTGTGTTTATGAATTTCTGCCACTGCTTTGTTTTTTTTTTTTTGTTTACATTTCGAAATTTGAGCAGTGTGGGATGTATAAATTTTACACAAACGTTGACTCTCATCTCAAGAACAGCGCTGTCCCCATTTTTACGCCCTCATATCAGCACCACGTCGCCTGTCTTGATATAGCCTTTGATGGCCGAGTATCGCAGCAAATAGATGCTTCCGCTGACCAGATCGACCTCTTCATCGCCAACAACAACGGGGATCTCAACGGTGTTGATCACCTTGACAAACACGGGCCTGTCCAACGGCGGTGAATCAACCATCGAGATGCCACCGCCCGTGTCGTCCATCGCATGCAAATGCGCGGGCAGTGCACCGAGGAATGCGCCGTTGTAAAGCTCAGCCAGCGCCGACAGGTGGTTCTCCATGTACCCAGTTTCCGCGACGGACAACCGCGAGATCATCTCCTCGTCGCTTCTGATGAACACCGCGTACTCGTCAATCTTGGCCAGCCTCGTTCGCAGGTACGCTCGCACGAGGAAAGTGACTCTCTCAAGCTCCGACTCGACAACGAGCAGCCGCAGCTTGATGTCCTTCTCCTGCGCCAGGACCAGCGAGTTCTCCTCCACAAAGTCGGTCTGCACACGCACGCCGGCGAGCACACGCTCGATCAGCTCGCCTTCGTATTGCAGCAGCTCGGGCGCCATTACCTCGTGAATCCACGCCTGCGTCAGCACCTGGAGATCCTGCTGCTTGGCCTTCAGCTGCTCCTGTGTATTGCTCACTGGCCGAGTGTCGCGTTCAAAGTCTCGGAGAATGTCATCGAAGTCGACCTCCATAGCTCCCTTCATCCAGTCTCTGATGTCCAACCTCGGAGGGGGTCCCCTTTTTTTTTTTTTTAGCCAGCATTTTGACAACCCGCGAATTGGTGATGTTTTTTTTTTTTTTTTTTTTTTGGCCTCGCTGGTAGTATTTTGTCTTTTCTTTCTCGCGTCGCGCGCGTTGTGTACAAAAAGTGTCTTCTCTAACAGTCAGAATCCCCTTAGTCAGCCGTTGAGAAGCCCTGTGATCGGAACAAACAGACAATGGAACTTCTCACGCAGCCGACGCAGCCGACGCAAGTGTCGGTTGACCAGTCGGATGGCTCGGGCATCTCGCTGACCCAGCTCGCGCCTTCCACCGTTTGCCGGTTGATCTGCACGACAGGCCAGCTGTCAAACGCGGACCTCGAGACTAAGAGCAACGGCGCGAAAGAATGGTTCTTTGGTCGAAACGCGCAGTGCGACATCCCGTATACACCAACCACAAGAATCTCCAACAAGCACTTCAAGATCTGGTGCTCCGACGCCAACGTACTCATCCAGGACTTGTCGACCAACGGCACTTGGATCAACAACCAGAGAGTCGTCAAGGGCCAGAACTACATTCTGAGCCAGGGAGACGAGATATCTGTCGGTATTGGCGTACCCAAGGACGTGGTTCGATTCATTGTCTTCTTCCCCAAGTTGCAGCAGCGCACCTCTGATTTGTCGTTGGAGGAGGTTGGCATCCATAAAGAATTCGTCATCAAGGACGAAGTTGTTGGCCAAGGCGCCTTTGCCATTGTCAAGAAAGCCATTGAAAGAGCGACGGGGAAGACGTATGCCGTCAAGATCATATCAAAGAGAAAGATCATGGGCAACACTGACGGTGTCACGCGAGAGCTCGACATTCTGCGAAGACTGGACCATCCGGGCATCGTCAAACTGCGAGGCTTCTACGAGGATAACGACTCATACTACTTGGTGATGGAATTCGTCCCCGGTGGTGATCTGATGGATTTTGTCGCTGCCCATGGCTCTGTCGGTGAGGACGCGGCCAAGGAGATCACCAAACAGATCCTCCAGGCTGTTAAATACGTCCATTCCATGCAGATCTCCCACAGGGACCTCAAGCCAGACAACATCCTCATTGCACAGGATGACCCGGTCCTCGTCAAGATCACGGACTTTGGACTGGCCAAGATCTCCAGCACGCAGACTTTTATGAAGACTTTCTGTGGGACGCTGGCTTACGTTGCTCCTGAGGTCATTGACGGTAGATTTGCGCAGCAGGTCAGTAACGATAAGTATTCCTCATTGGTTGACATGTGGTCGATGGGTTGCCTTGTGTATGTCATCTTGACTGCCCATTTGCCCTTCAGTGGCTCAACGCAGGACCAACTGTACAAGCAGATCAAGCAGGGATCTTATCATGAGCCACCATTGAAAGAGGCTGGTGTTTCCGCTGAAGCGAGGGATTTTTTGGATACCTTGTTGCAGGTTGACCCAAGAAGAAGAGCCAACGCATCGGACGCGTTGTCGCATCCTTGGATCTTGTCCAGTTCACAAATCAACTCCCAGATCTCATTGTCACAATCTCAGTCGCAGCAAATGAGGTTTGAGAACGAGGGAAGGTTCCAAATGACTGATTTGAACGATATTATCGAGAATGATGAGAGCGAGGAGGCGGACGACGGTGACAACGTCAGCCAGGAACCTATCTTCAAGGTTCCTGCCCCGCCAAAACAATCACAGGGCACAGAACAACCATTTTTGAAATCGAAGCCTGTTGTCATGCCGGCTGTTGAGGAAGAGGGTTCCTTTGACAAGACTTCTGTGATTGAGGCATCCCCAGAGAAAGACAAACCCATCAGAGGCTCTTCGCCGATTAAGCCCAACTATGACATTGTCTCCTCGTCCCCGGTCAAGCCCCTACCACAATATCCGGCAGGGACTTCCTTTTCACTCGTGCCCACGAGCAAATCCCGACCTGCCAAAACCATCAACATTCAACAGGGTCAGTCGCCTTTTGTCATTGGCCGGAACCCACATCTGCATCATAAGATTGACACTGAGGGGAGAATCTCTAAGTTCCATTGCGCTCTGTTGAAGAAGAGACATCCAGTGGGCAAACCGACGGCCAACTCGCAGGTTGCGGGCCAAACGGTGAGTGTCTACGAATCGCCGGCGCAAGGTCTGGAAGACATCTGGCTGCTCGATTTCAGTACCAATGCCTGCTACATCAACGGTCGCAAGATTGGGAAAGGCAAGAAGGTGCTGGTGTTCAACAATGATGAGATCACGCTGTTCAACGACGGTACCAAAGGCGAGTCGCTACGGTTCAAGGTGTCGGTTGTGGACGGAACGGGTTTGTTCAACAATGGTGAGAAACTACAAAGCGATAATGATGCCGGAGCGAGGGATATTGTTGTGCAAGACGAGTACGACTCTTCGGTAGTTCCAAAGCTACTCCAATTGGCCTCGAAGCCCAGAGTCGCGGAGAAAAGGCCTGCAACGGAGGATATCGGATCGCAAGGCAGCCGACCTGTCAAGAGAGCGGCGTTGGGCAAAGGTGATGCCAACTCGAGCTTCCAAAGTGTTTTAAGATAAGGACTATACATAGAAGTGTCAGTAAATAGAGGGGCAAATAATAATATGAGCCCAGCCTATATGCTTGGGGTTGCCGCGAAAAATTCCCGATTAGGACCCCAATGGTACACGTAAAACGGCCCCTTCATAAAAGTTCCAACTTGTCCAACTTACAACAACAACAACGGGGCCATACTTTCAAAACCTTGTCAATAGAGAGCACTTTGCCAAGGATGAACTTGAGGCTCGTTTTCGCTTTGCTTTTGGCATGGCCGGGAGTTTTCTCGTTGGGAGTGCCGCAGAAGGACCACTCCTCGAGAGATTACTTTGCCGTGGAAATAGGCTCTGAAACTGATCTCGAGACCTTGCAGAGCGCGTTCCCTGCGTGGCAGTTCGAACACGCTTCGCGGGCGCTGGACAACTTCCTCGTGTTCTCGCAGCTCAAGACAGAGCTAACCAAAGTGCACCAGTTCCACGAGCAGCACGACTTGTTTGATGAGCGCGACAGCGACGACCTGACACTCGTCAAACGGCAGTTCCTGGGCGAGCTGTCGTCGCAGGGGGTCAGATCCATACATTTGCTGCCCCCTAAAACGCTTACAAAGAGGGCACCCATCCCTATCGAGGAAAATCCAGTCGACTCATCGTTGCAACCGGTCTTTGACGCGAAGAAGCAGTTCAACATCAGCGACCCAGAGTTTCAGACACAGTGGCACATCATCAATCCAAGGTACCCTGGAAATGATGTCAACGTGACCGGAGTCTGGGCCCAGGGAATCACTGGCCGCGGCGTCGTGACGGCGCTCGTTGACGACGGTTTGGACTACGAGCACGAGGACCTCAGGGCAAACTTCAACGAGGAAGGCTCCTGGGACTTCAACGACAACACCAAACTGCCAAAGCCTCGCCTCTCCGACGACTACCACGGAACACGCTGTGCCGGCGAGATTGCAGCTGCCAGGAACGACGTCTGCGGCGTCGGTGTCGCATATGACTCGCAGGTTGCCGGCATCAGAATCCTCTCGGGCTCCATCACTCTCGAAGACGAGGCTGCCGCCCTTGTGTATGGCCTCGAGCACAACGACATATACTCGTGCTCGTGGGGTCCACCGGACAATGGCAAATCGATGCAAGCACCCGATGTGCTTGTCAACAAGTCGCTGATCAAAGGCGTGACCGAGGGCCGTCAGGGCAGAGGAGCAGTCTACGTCTACGCCAGTGGCAACGGGGGCATCCAGGGCGACAACTGCAATTACGACGGCTACACCAACTCCATTTACTCGATCACCGTTGGTGCCATTGACCACAAAGGTCTGCATCCACCTTACTCGGAAGCGTGCTCTGCCGTGCTGGTGGTAACCTATAGCTCTGGATCAGGCGAGCACATCCATTCAACGGACTTACATGAGAAATGCACAGGCACTCATGGGGGCACCTCTGCTGCAGCACCGTTGGCCGCCGGCATTTACTCGCTGGTGCTGAGTGCCAACAAAGAGCTCACTTGGAGAGACGTCCAGTACCTGACAGTCCACACCTCCATCCCAGTCAACGACTTTGACGGTGATTGGCAAACAACCGCCATCGGCAAGTACTCGCACCGGTACGGCTTTGGCAAGCTCGATGCCGGGAGAATCGTCGAACTGGCACAGACGTGGAAGAATGTCAATGAGCAAGTCAATTTTTTAACAGACGTTATCCCAATTAACCAGGAGGTGCCAACTGAGCTCACACACGAGTTCGAACTGACCGAGGAGATGGTGAAAGATTTCAAGAACTTGGAACACATTGTCTTCACGTTCAACATGGAGACCTCGATTCGTGGCGAGACGGCGGTGGACCTGGTCTCCCCAAGCAACCTGGTGTCCAATCTCGGCCTGTTGAGAAAGAAGGATAAGTCCAACGAGGGCTTCAAGAATTGGAGTTTCATGACGGTGGCCCACTGGGGCGATGAGAACGCGGCAGGTGTTTGGAAGATCAAGGTTAGCAACAACAATGAGCTGAACAAGATCCTGTTCAAGGACTTCAAGTTGAACTTCTACGGACAAAAGAGGGACAGTGTCCTGGAAGTCACTCCAGTGGAGACCTCTGAAGAAGCCGCAGCTTCTTCAAGTACCCCGGGAGAGTCAAGCAGCGTTGACGCTGAGCCAACTGCTGAGCCATCTGAACCTGCTGTGCCAACTGCAGAGCCAGAAGAGCCAGGAGATGAAGAGGAGAGTGCACAGGGCAAGTATGCGCCATCCCAGAGCCACATTGCCGAGTATCTGCTTGCAGTGGTTGTCGTTGGATTCGTTGTGCTGCTCGTCTTCAACGCACTGTCCGCGCGCAACAATGGCCGCAGAAGAGAGCAGTACGAGTTTGACATTATCAGACACGACAGCGACAGCGATTCAGACTTTGAGTTTGACCTGGATCGCCCCACCGACAATGACCACGTTGTCCACGATCTCGGGAGTGGTGCTAGCGGTGCCGCGGAGGATAACCCGTTGAACCAGAGCTTCCCTGAAGGCACCAACAGACGCGACTCGCATGACAGTTTCACCATTTCGGACGATGAGCATCCATCTACACAGAAATAGACGTTTGTATGTTTTGTTTAAATACTTGGCTCGTAGGAGTGAGGGGGAGGGGGGGGGCGGTCTGGTCTATTCGCTCATGTCTTCTAGCTCAAATTCGGTGGTTGGCGCGTTTGGGGTGCCATTGGCAAAGGATGCGTAGTCATGGTGGGCCGCCGCGTTCGTGAGCTGTGTGTACAGGCCCAAGAGCAGGATGAACCAGAGGTAGATCAGGAAAGCAGCCGAGGTGAGCAACAGGATGTACGCGCTGTGCTCGGCACCGAGGCCCAGGACGAGCTCCAATTGCTCCTCATTGGCACCCATGAACAGGACACCGGACTCAACGAGGCAGAAAGAGGGCAGGTACTGGAACGAGTTGATGACACCGTTAGGCAGCCCGCTCTGGTCCTTCACCAGGAAGGCAATCTCAATGATTCTCGTCACACCGCCCGTTATCAGGACAAGGCCAAACATGTAGTGAATCTTTGTGCTGATTTGGAGGTGTTGTGTGTGTTCAGACATCGCCCATCCTGTAAAGATCAGCATCAGTGCTGGCATGAAGCTGCGTCTTCCACCACGAGAAAGGTACATTCCCAGCAGGCCACCGGTCCACCACAGAATGCCAGAGACAGTGTGCTGGTAGTCGCTCATCGACCAGGACTGGCCCCATCTGTGCTCTGTGAAAGTATTGACCACTCCCCAGGCCATCATCACGCAGCTATCGTAGAATTCCTGCGAGTGTCTGCCGCCTCTGGAGGCCGGGTCGCTGAAGAAAGGAACGACGAGGATCATGGCGTAGACAAAGCCGTACCCAATGAAAGCCGAGCCCATGATTCCGTGCGCCAGGCATTGACCCGTGTGGAGTTCTCTGCAGAATCCAAAGAGCGCCACTGGCGCGAGGCAGGCCTTGACCCAGCCAGTCAGCACCAGCAGCACTGAGAGCAGGTAGTGGACTTTCTTGATGGCGACATCGCTGAGCCTGTGGACCCATCTCAGCGACGCATTCTCCTTGCTCACGAGATTGGACCCTGAGTTGAAGAGACCGAAGAATACGGCGGCCCCGTTCAGCAGCAGCAGGAAGACACCTGTGCCTGCCGAGGTTCTGTTCTCGACGCCCTGGCCGTCAGGGAACGCCAGGAAGAGCACGTCCACGGCGGCGTAGCCGAGCGACACGAGCTGGAGGACGACGCCCACGTGGAAACGGCCGGCCAGGACCAGCACCGCGGCGATGGAAGGCAGCAGCAGCGACAAAAAGAGCGTCAGCAGCCAGTGGAAGGTCTTGGAGCCCGCGTTGACAATGTTTGGCCGCGGGAACTCGGAGTCGTGCTCCATTTCCATGGCCGTGGCAGCGACAGCAGCGACTAGGAGTGCGGTCCAGAGCAAATTTGATGCGGTCAGCGTGCGCATTGTGTGTGGATGGGGGGTCTGTGTTTGCAACGTTGATGTCGGTCAGGAAAATAGGGGGGCAGTGGTCTCTCTCTCTCTCTGTTGTTTTTTTTTCCTTCTCGTTTTGCGCGTAATGTGTTGATGATGGCTTGATCGGGGAAAATTCGCGGTCGGCCCGCTGACACACATCGGAACCGCTCTTTCCGATCCCACGCGCCACAGTTTCGGGACAATGTACGCCACAGCGCCGATGACACCATCCCAACGCTACCCCGGTTCCATATAAAAAAAAAATAGTGCCTCTGTTGCACAAAGGCTCTCAAAGTTTCCTTCTATTTCAAAACACAACATCTAAAGTTCTGCTTGACAAAAAGGGACTCAATCAATAACTTGCTGACAGTTGCAAAAAAGGACCCCAACCCAATCCAATATCAAATTCTTGCTGTGTGTGTAAGTTCAAAAGCGTTACGCCCTGATCCCAACATTCCCCCTCCCCCTCATTCGGCTGTCAAGACAGAATGAGCATCCCAACGCTTGACTACACACTTTTGTCCACCGACAAGCCCCAGTTCCTCCAGGAGCTCCGCTTCGCCCTCTTCAACGTGGGCTTCTTCTACCTGGCCAACGCGCCAAACGCTGCGGCGTTGCTCGCCAACGTCAAGGCCCAGTCCCTCCAGTTCTTTGATATCCCGCCGGCCGAGAAACAGAAGATCGCCATGGTCAACTCGCCCCACTTCCTCGGTTACAACGGTCTCGGCGACGAGATCACGGCCAACGCAATCGACTGGCGAGAACAGGTTGAGTTCGCCACTGAGCTTCCTGCCCCCCAAATTGAGGCAGGCGAGGAATGGCGCAACATTGAAGGTCCAAACATGTGGCCAGACAGCAAACTGCTGCCAGAATTCCAACCTATCGTCAGTGGCTACATCGGCGATCTGTCACGACTTTCGAGGCAGCTAGCCACTCTCATTGAAGAGGCCCTTGACTTGCCATCGGGTGCCCTCCTCGCCTCCTTCAAAGAGGTGCAGCAGGCCAAGCTGAAGATCATCAAATACCCGGACCTCTCTGCTCAGCAGGAATCTGTCAACTCGGTCAAGGACGAGTACAAGGCCACGACAACCAGCACCGCACTGAACCAAGGCGTGGGCGAGCACCGTGACAACGACTTCCTCACGCTCATCTACCAAGCCACCCACCATCAGTCGCTCCAAGTCAAGAGCTTCCAAGGAGACTGGATCAACGTTCCCCCTAAGGACAACACCCTCGTCTTCGCCGTCGGTCTGACCCTCGAGTTTCTCACGCAGGGGCTCTGTGTCGCCACGGTCCACAGGGTGCTGACGCCAGACCACGGTTCAGGCGACAGATTGTCCATCTCGTTCTTCCAAACCATCAGCATTGAGTCCAGACAGAAAGCACTCGAAATCACCGACGAGGCCAAGGCCAGGGTTCGAGCGAGGGACGAGACGAGGGTACGTAACAAGATTGGCTTCCAATTCCCTGTCGACTCGAGCAAACCCGTCGGCTACAGCGTTTTCCTCAACAGGCTCAAGTCCCATCCAAAAGTTGGTGCCAGATTCTACCCAGAACTGAACAAGTGGGTCCAAGAGGTTGCGGCAAAGGCCCAAAAGATTTAAGTACACACATGTTAAAATATATCGGTCTGCGGTAGCTCTTTCTTGCTTCTCGAACTCCAGTAGTTGCCCTTGTATTGCCAGTACTCCTCACCCGTCAATTCATGGATCTTCTTTGTGAAGAACAAAGGCGCATAGGTCTCTCCAGAGTCCTCTCGCTGTTTTCTGCTCTTTCTCTGCTTATCCTCAACAAAATGCTTCAAATCACTAGCTTCATCATACTTGCCATCCTCCATCGCTCTTTGGTCCGGTCTCAGTCTCGTGTCTGAGGGACTCAACCACTCAATCAATTGAGGTTGTGGGGCATTCAAACTGATTGCAAACGAGGTCAAATTGAAAGGGACATCGGGTCTAGGAGCCGGCTGCCAAACAAGGAACTTGGTACCATCGTTGCTTGGACCATTGCCATCGTTGAAGCTGTTCGTGTAGTCAATGACCTCCGATTTATCCACAATCTTCTTGCCGTAAATCTTGGAGTTCCAATGGCCACCAATGGCCCAGTGTTTAACACCGTCAGAGTCAGTGACAACACCGGTCATCTCGTAAGCACTGGAGCTTCTCCAGCCACGTGCTTTGAAATTGACAACACACCTATCCCCAGTGGTGTTATTGGTGATCTCCATCTCACCATAATTATCGATGGATGGATTACCCAACATGATACCAATAACAGAGGACGTGATCTTTTTCCAAGTGTAAATCTCCTCTCCTTCGCTGTTGTCTGGTCTCAGGTGCAAGTACCAAGTGGCAGTCGGTTGAACATCAAAGGACCGACCATTGAAGCCAGATTTGACTGAAGTCTCGCCGTAGTAGTCCCATTTTTGGTGCTCTGCAATCACGGCAGACACAGGAGGATGGTGACTCACCTGCTCAGTGAAGTATCTGTACCCTTTATCAGGTCTGGCATACTCATAGGTCTCACCCAACAATGGGTTGAATGGCTTGGCAATACGCTTGGTGGTGGAAGAGTATTCTGAGGCTGCAAACGCAGCAACATACAGCATTCGCAGAGAAGAATCATCACACGCAGCAGCCTGGTCGAGCAAAGTATTGTACTCCAAATCTTCAGCAATTCTTTGCAACATCGATGTTGGCTCGTTAAAGGAAACAGGAAGGGCAATCTTGGTGATGTCCTTGCCAATCATTGACTTCAATATACCCCAGAGCGAAACAGATGGTCTCTCATCAACCTTCAGCGGAAGCTCCGTTCTTGGATTGTCTTCGTAGCCCTTAAATGTTCCCTCATCCTCTAGCATTAAAGCCTTAGACTTCTGCAAGGAGCTTCGAATTTCAACAGTTACTTGATCAATAGGAGTTCCATGGGAGTCCTCGCTCAACGTGAGATCCCCAAGGATCTCAGTGGTGTCGTTGACACTAACAACAGTTTCATTGGTTTCGTCCTCAACATCGGAGAACTCATCAGCGTCAAAGAACTCCTCCTCAGACTCATCATCCTGAAGGTATCTCGAAATCTCATCGGTGATCTCCTCTTCCAACGGAGTGGATACCAGTGGTTGTTCGATTGTTATTGGCGCAACCCCTGGTAATTCAACGGATGTCTGCTTCTCTGCGGTGCTATGAAGTGACTGTTGCATCGGCTCAGTATCGACTCTAGCCAAATGGAGGTCTGAACCAGTGAATCGCTTGTTCAAAGCCTTCTTGAGCCTGCGTCTCTCAGACTCAAAGGATTCAAGCTCAGAGTTCTTCAAGACCAGCTCGTTCTCTAACTCCTTGATGGAGTTAATCCATAGCTCATTGATATCCTTTTGCTTGTTCAAAGCCTTCAACAACTTCTCATCACGCTTGGAAACATACCGATTGTATTTTCTGTATCCGCCGATCAAAGAGTTCACCGAATCAATGGAAATATCAATGGTCTCGTCATTGGATCCAGAGTTCTTCAAGTCAACAAGCAATTCCCTCAAGGAATCCAACTCCAGAGTGAACCTACTCTTTAGCACTGCAATCTCCTGGGAGTATGGGCCCGAATCGCTATTGATATCTTCTGGGTTGAGCATTCCCACAAACTCCTGGCCGGTCTCATTCTCCTCATTCTCGTCATCTTCGTCATCTGTGTCATGGACAATGTGTGGATGATCAACGACAGGTTTTTTACTTGGCAAATCGCTGTACTGTTGAATAGCATGGATCGATGATGAGCCGAGGTTTCCGGAGTTTGAGGGCAGTGGACTGGTGATTTCAATCTGGCTGTTTTCAAGGCTCTCTCTTTTGAGCGATGCCTCGATGGCCTTTTCTTTGTCCTTCGAGAATCTGATGGCTCCTTGTAAACTCCAAACCCACCTGTTCGTCTCGATGGGGTGATTTCCTTTCAAGTGCCATCTGACACCACTCTTACCAATGATCTCGAACTTCAACTTTTCGGAGGAATCCAAGTGCAATGAGGCAGTCTTCATGTTCAAAGATCCTCTGCAAGCGTTGTTGGTGTCATCTTGGTTTTGGTAGTAGGAAAGGATCCCATTGCCGTCTAAAATGAACCAACGTAGTTTATAGCCAGATGCAAAATTGGTCCATTTTCTGAGGTATCCCTTGAATGTGGGAGCCTTGATCCCACCAACGATGGATGCGTTGGTGTCAATGACACTCTGTTCCTCTGAGGCATTCCTCACAACTTGTTTAAGGGTCTCGTTGTCCTTCCCTATCAAATCTATAGGGAGCCTTCCCTTCTTGTCTCTCTTGAAAGGGTCACCACCGTGTGACAAGATCCAACGCACCATGCCAATATCATTCTTCTTGATGAATTCATGCAAAACGGTATCACCAGTGGCAGGGTCGTATCCGTTGATGTCCAAAAGCTCGAAGTTTCTCGGGACTGAGAGGATCTCGTCCAACGTGGCAAAGTCGTGGTTGACAAAGGCAGACTTGAACACCGTGGCAATCTTCTCGACATAGATCGATCTCTCGTGTTGCATCAAGGACACCATGTTCATATCTGCGGCGATGTCAATGGCCTGTTTGCTTTCATTGTTCAGAATGGTGTCGTTGATCTTCTCACCCCTTAGCAACAGTTGTGCCACATCGAGTCTGTTGTTGAGTGCGACGAGGTGCAGAGGAGTGTTGCCGTCAGAGTCCTGGTAGTTGACATTCACGTGGAAGATGTCACCGTTCTGCTCGTCTTCTGGAAGCAGCAATAGCTGGATCGTTCGCAGACTAGAGACCTGGACTGCGAGATTGAGGATCAGGCACTTGACCTGGTTCAGCTGTTCTTGGTTGGAGGCACCGTTGGCTGAGTGTACAACCTCGGCCAATTGCTCAACATTGCTCGCTTTCAAGGCATTGAGGATCTTGAGCTTGAAAAGATGTGGATTGATCTGCACTTTGGGCGTCTCTGCTGCTGTCGAGAGCAAAGTGGGACTGTTAAGACTGTTAGAATGTGTGTTCAAAGGCGCTCTCACCAATTCAGAGTTAGAAAACACTCACCTTTCAACGGGCATTTCGCAAACTGCCAGGGATGAAACGTTCTAGTCCTAGCAAAATGATAACGAGACTTTTGACAGGGATTCACAGTTCCCTTTAAGTGATCTATTTCCAGCCAACAGTTCTTGTTTCAAGTAAAAAGTTGCAATGTTGATCTTGGCAGACGACGAAAAGCGGTATTAGGTAATCGAGGAAATGTCAATTATCAATTATCAACGCGCTTTGAACGAATGGCTGGGTGTGATATAGGTAGAAGAGGATGGTGTGTCCTCTGTAATTTCCTCTCTCCTTAATTCAGCTGCTGTTTTTCTCAGTTCCTGGTCGTCTTCCAAGACGTTTAGTGCTCGAAGGAGGTTTTGTTGTTGTGGCAATTGCCGTCGGATGTTCTTTGGGGAATTTCACCCCGACGGTATAGTCAGAAATCGGTGATTCTGAGTGGACAGTTGAATTTCGAATTCAATGGTCGTCATTTAGAAACCGACATGCATTAAATGCTATATATAATAATTACGTACCACCAAACTTGATTGTTTATTATGAATGTATACTGAAATTCCAAGCGTTCCAAATCAGTAAATACCTCTTGTAGTTGAAACTGTGTCATGAACTTGTACCAATTCTAGTGGTTTTACCGGTCCCCTTCCCTTCGCCCTCAACTCAAAGAAAAAAAATGGGCTGAAATCCTGAAAGACATTAAAAATAGCGGAATTTCCTGGTGTCAATGACTAACCATTGAGATAACTCTCAATGGAACCCGGTTATCTTAAGATGTTATCAAAAGACTCAAAGAGCGCGTCTTGATGAAATGACGTCATTTGAGGTTATGAGCCAGGAATAGCCTGAAAAATTTCTTCTCGAAGGCGAAAAGATCAACAAAGGACGAGGTACCGAACAATAAAGAGCTGTTGAGTCCGCATTCTTTGAGTCCTATTCGCTGTCAAGTTTTATGCTTCTGCGTTTACTCAAACCATCACTCCAGCTCACTACCAGATCGTTCCTTTTTATCAAACCTCCAGTCCCGAGGCAAGTTGTCTTCAAATCCCACTATCCACAGTTTCATCACATTAGAACCATCATGAGTGGCCCAAAACGTACTCCTTCTAACCCAAAACTCGGCGGAACCTCTCCAAAAAGGCAGAAGATTACAGATGGTAACTCTGGGCCCCTGATTGTTGACGACAGCGATGTCTCCATCGAGGACATCTCTGACTCCGAGCTGATCCAGGCACAGATCCCTAACGACACGTACATTAACGGCCAATGGCGCGACACCATCGATAAAGTCGTCAAGTGCGTTGTCTCCATTCATTTTACACAGACCACCTCATTCGACTGCGATCCTCCGGTGGTGTCTGAAGCCACCGGTTTTGTCGTTGATGCCGAGCGTGGTTTGATCTTGACCAATAGACACGTCGTTGGTGCCGGCCCATTCACGGGTTACGCCGTGTTCGACAACCACGAGGAGGCTGTTGTCAAGCCAATCTACAGAGATCCCGTCCATGACTTTGGATACCTCAAGTTCAACCCAGCAGACATCAAATACATGGAGATTCAACAACTGGAGTTGAGACCAGACCTGGCCACTGTCGGCTGCGAAATCAGAGTTGTCGGCAATGATGCCGGTGAGAAACTGTCTATTTTGAGCGGTTTCATTTCCAGACTTGACAGAAATGCACCAGAGTACGGTGCCATGACCTACAACGATTTCAACACCGAGTACATCCAGGCTGCTGCCAGTGCATCTGGTGGTTCTTCTGGCTCTCCAGTCGTTGACGTGAATGGCTATGCCGTTGCCTTGCAAGCTGGTGGCTCAACTGAAGCCTCCACCGATTTCTTCCTCCCACTGTACCGTGTCAAGAGAGCACTCGAGTGCATCCAGAGTTCCCAACCCATCACAAGAGGCACGATCCAGGTCCAATGGTGGTTGAGACCATTTGAAGAGTGTCGTCGTCTGGGTCTCTCGGATGACGTGGAGAAGGAGATCCGCTCCAAATTCCCAAAGAACATTGGTTTGCTTGTCGCAGAGGTTGTTTTGCCCCAGGGTCCAGCTGATGGCCTGATCAAGGAAGGTGACACTTTGATCTCCATTAATGGAGAGGAAATTTCTACCTTCATCAAGGTTGATGAGATTTTGGACTCCCACATTGGCCAGGTGATTGAGATTGTTGTCCAGAGAAACAAGGAGAGCGTCACCATCAAGACGAAGGTTCAAGATTTGCATTCCATCACCCCAAACAGACTGTTGAGCGTCGCTGGTGCCTCGTTCAACGACATGAGTTATCAGATGGCCAGAATCTACGCGATCCCGGTCAAGGGAGTCTTTATCAACAACGCCACCGCGTCGTTTCTTTTGGACACACAAGAGGCAACCGGCTGGGTCCTTGACACTTTGAACGACATTGACATTGAGAACCTGGACCAGTTGATTGAGGTGATGAAGGCCATCCCGGACAAGGCCCGTGTCTCTATCAAGTTCCGTCACATCTCTGACTTGCATTCCCCTTCTGTATTCTCCTTATACATTGACCGCCATTGGTGCACTTCTTTCAGATTGTCCACCAGAAACGACGAGACTGGCCTGTGGGACTTTGAAGAGCTAGGCGACCCACTACCACCAGTGGACCCAACTCCAAAGACCGTTAAGTTCATCGATATACCAATTGAGTACCCAGAGTGTGCTAAATTGTCCAGAAGTTTCGTCCTTGTCAGCTCAGTCATCCATGTTCCTGTTGATGCATTCCCTGGTATCAGAGCTAGAGGATACGGTTTGATCATTGATGCGGAAAAGGGCTACTTGCTTGTCTCCAGACGTGTCGTTCCTCACGACTGTTTGGATATCAGTTTGACCTTTGCTGAATCTTTGCTCATCCCAGGTTCTGTTGAGTTCCTGCACCCAACGCAAAATTACGCCATTATCAAGTATGACCCATCGCTGATCCAGGCAGATTTGATCACTCCGAAGTTCAGCAATGTTCCATTGAAGAGGGGTGACAAGTGTGTCTTTATTGGCCACAACAGCAGCATGAGGGTCGTTTCTACTGACACCAAGGTCTCTGTCATCTCTACTGTCAATGTTCCAAGAAACGTCACATCTCCACGTTACAGGGCTTCCAACTTGGAGACTGTCTCCTTTGACACCAAGCTAGGCGATGACTGTGCGTCTGGTATTATTACTGATACTGATGGTACGATCAGAGCTCTTTGGTTGTCTTTCTTGGCTGATAACAAGGGTGACAGCGACATTGTTTACAGAATGGGTATTGATGTCACAGAGTTGCGTGATGTCTTGAAGGCGTTCCAAAAGAGAGACGAGATCTCCATTAAAGGTGGCGACTCTAATGATATTGTGGTTGTTGAGAAGGCTACTGTGCCAGCGTTGAAGATTGTGGATGCCGAGTTTGCTGCCATCAGTTTGGCCCAGGCCAGAATTCTGGGTGTTTCTGATGAGTGGATCTCCAAGGTTGAGGAATCTGGCAACGATCGTTTCCAATTGATCTCTGTTGCTCGAGTCACTTGTCCAGAGGACCCGAGCCAGGAGTCCTCGTTGGAGCCGGGTGACATTGTCCTCAGCCTCGAGGGCAAGCTGGTGCTCTCCACCCAGGACATCACGTCGATTACCAACAAGGACTCGTTGAAGTTCTTGATTGTGAGAAGAAAGAAGGAGATTGAGGTTAACGTGCCATGTGTCGAAGTCAAGTCGACAGACCACCTTGTCTTCTGGGCCGGTGCCGTTCTGCAAACGCCACACCACTCGGTGAGACAATCGCTGATCAACCTACAGTCCCAAGTCTACGTTACTTCCAGAGGTCGTGGTTCTCCAGCCAAGGCATATGGCATTTCGCCAACCAACTTCATCACCCATGTCAACGGCACACCAACGCCGACGTTGGAAGAGTTTGTTAAAGTTGTCAGAACCATTCCTGACGAGACCTATGTCAAATTGAGACTTGTCTCCTTCGACAACATCCCATTTGCCATTTCCATCAAGACCAACTATCACTACTTCCCAACTGGTGAGTTGAGAAAGGACGACAAGAGTGGGAAATGGATTGATATTGAATACGATGACAAGAACAAGGAGAGCCATGTTAAGGAAGTTTAAAAGTTGCATTTGCCTTGCATTGATAAAAGTTAGGAACAATTTGTTGAAAGAGCTCTGTAGGCATAGAGTCTCGGAAGCGCAGCCAGTCCAGACATCTCTGAGATTGTCGCAGGCAAGATTGAAGTCTGCCGGATGTTATTTAACGCGTCGTTGGGTTTTTTTTTTGATTTTGAAGACACTACAAGGCTATTATCCAATAAATGTACATAAAACTCATTAAAAACACAAACCAGTAACCAACGAAGTAAACGAATTCATAACCAAAAGCCCAAAACCAATGCAAAAAAGCCATCTATAGTTCTTGGGAAGCCTTGGCAGCCTTGGTGCTCTTCTTTGGCAACAAGTTGGAGTGGATGTTTGGCAAGACACCACCTTGGGCAATGGTGACGTGGCCCAACAACTTGTTCAACTCCTCATCGTTTCTGATAGCCAATTGCAAGTGTCTTGGGATGATTCTCGTCTTCTTGTTGTCTCTGGCAGCGTTACCAGCCAACTCCAAGATCTCGGCAGCCAAGTACTCCAGGACAGCAGTCAAGTAAACTGGGGCACCGGAACCAATTCTTTGGGCATAGTTACCCTTTCTTAGCAGTCTGTGGACTCTTCCGACTGGGAAGGTCAAACCAGCCTTGGCTGATCTGGATTGAGAAGCCTTTTCAGAGGAACCTGCCTTACCGCCTTTACCACCGGACATTTTTTGTTATTCTTTGATGTGTGTGTATAGGGAGGGAATTTGAAGTCGTTGTGGGTGGGCAAATGGCCAGTATTTATAACTGGCACTGGTTGCTGTTTCGGTACCAAGTGCCCTGCTGCAAGAAACAGCAAACTGCGCTATTTCTTGAGATATCGTCCAATCAGAGGCGCGCGTTGGAATCGCCACTGTTCTGAAAAGTTCGCAGGTTGGAATGTGTATTTTTTGGAACGGCGAAAAAGTGGATCTTTTGACCTAATTTTCGCGGTTGGACATGGTTCAGAAAAAAGTATGGCCAGGTTGCGGAAAAGATGGCCCCGTGCCCAAAAATACACAAAAACAAACAAACGCGTAAACATCAGTCCACGACCGTGCTATATAAACAGGGCCCACCCCCCCTCATCTTGGGTTCAGCTCTCACTCTCTTGATTTCCCCTCTATCGACAAATCTAAAAGAATACAGAATGGCCCCAAAAGCAGAGAAGAAGCCAGCCGCATCCAAGGCCCCAGCTGAGAAGAAGCCAGCTGCCAAGAAGACCTCCTCCTCCTCTGAGGCCCCAAAGAAGAGATCCAAGACCAGAAGGGAGACTTACGCCTCGTACATTTACAAAGTGTTGAAGCAAACCCATCCAGACACCGGTATCTCCCAGAAGGCCATGTCCATCATGAACTCTTTTGTCAACGATATCTTTGAGAGAATTGCCTCCGAGGCCTCCAAATTGGCTGCTTACAACAAGAAGTCCACCATCTCTGCCAGAGAGATCCAGACTGCTGTCAGATTGATCTTGCCAGGTGAGTTGGCCAAGCACGCGGTCTCTGAAGGTACCAGAGCCGTCACCAAGTACTCCTCTTCTGCTTCTGCCTAAGCCTGAGCAGCTTTTTCATTCATTTCTTGTTGTCTATTATTAGTTTGTGTTTTGTTTAATGTGTTATGGGATTCAGTTGGTTTTGTAATATTCATGTTTTGATTTTTTTTGGCTTATTAGTACGTATACTGCATAGACTCTACTTGTTGATATATTAGGATTAGTAGCTGCTGTTCTAGTTATCTACTCGGCGAGGGCACCCATTGGGTCCCACAATGGCAGCACAATTGGCTCTTTCTCCCACGCCTTGAGGGATTCTTGATCGAGTTCATCCCTGTCCACAACAATCTGGAAACAGTACTCTTCAAACTATTCTTGCGACATGGAGTAATAGCCATTGTTGCCCGAGTCCTTGCCCCATGAATTCTCCACCCGGTAACGGTTGGGCCTGCCAGTCTCCCCATCAACGTTGACACCGGTGATAAGCATGGCGTGGGTCATGAGGGACTCACCGTAAAGGACCCTGGAGGCCTTCTTCTGGTGGGCCTTGAAGCCAAACAGGTCATAGTTGTACGACTTAATGTCCATGAAACCTTTCTCCTTGTTCATGTACTTTGGGGTATGGGAACCAAAAAAAACGGGCTTGTTGAGTTTGATCCTCTTCACCACCAATTGAGAGAGCACCTCGTTAGGCAGGTTGAGATATTCAACGTCCGGGGAACCCGTCACGTTGTTGAGATGTTCAATTCTGATTTTGGTGAAGTACTCGTGTCTCGGGTCGTTGATCAAAGAGACGGCGTTTTGAGGGTTGAAGCAACTGTACGCTTTGAAGAACTCGAGCGGCGTGGCCTCAATCTTCTGGTACGCCTTGTCCTTATCGTAGTATTCAAAGTTGAATTGCTGTGAGAGCTTTGGTGGCTCGCCGAGGAAGATGGTCAGGTACTTGTAAATCTCCTTCATTTGCTCCGACTTGATCGCAGCAACGTCTCCACCTTTTGATTTGGCCCCTCTCAGAACCTCAGCGAACTCTCTCAATTTGGTCGTCACCAGTTCATTGACTTTTCTCGACGCTGTGGACGAGTAAACGTCTGGGTAACAGTCAATTGGTACCAAACCGTACTTTTCAATCAAGTTGATGAACATGCTGTACTGGCCTCCATCGAGGACAGGAGACACGAGTAAATGCTGGACGAGTCTCGAGTCGATCGCCTCGTCGCTTGTTTCAATGATCTTGTCCAGGAAGAAGTTTGCCTTCTCGAGTTTGTCGTAGAAAAACAAGTAAGTCTGGGACAGCTCGAATTTGTCAAGGTTCAGTTTCTCAGCAATCTCAAGTCTGAGTATGTTGAGTGAGGCAAAGAGCCAGCAGCGACCAGAGGATTTCTGGTTGGTGACTGGGTTGCCTTCCGGTTTGACGACATCAGAAAAGTAGTGCGTCAGGCTGCTGTCCTTGTTGAAAAAAAGGCTGTCAGCATTGTAACGCTTCAAAGTTGAGGCGGCGAGCTTGTACGACGCATCAGCATCGAGCTCCTGCTGCCATTTGCTGAGCTGTTGGATATCCATTTAGTGAGTACAGTTTGTTTACTTTATGTCCAAAGATGACAATTCTTTGTTTTGTTTACCTAAGCCATGCTAGCATCTCTATCTCTCCCTATAATGCTATGCGCGTTCACCAAGTGCTGCCAACGCTGACAATGTCGTGAGACTTTTCAATGGCGTTGAACTTGTACTGGAACAGCCTGTCGCCGACGCCAAAGGCATCTTTGAACTCACTGACAAACTGTGCCAGCAGCTCTTTCCTGCCCTGCTCGAACAAATCAACCATTGCAAAGCTGGTCTCGTACTTCAGCAGCAGTCTGTTCATATGGTCCTTGCCAGAGTCTGCTGTGATGTCATTGGACTGCGACAGCGAAACTTGGCTGATACCCCCTCCGTTGATGCAACCACCAGGGCATGCCATCACCTCGACAAAGTCACAAGTGCCAGGGTCAGCCAGCTCGTTGCTGCTGGTGCTGGTGCTGCTGTCATCGCTGTCCCCTTTGGCCCCCTTCATTCTCGCACGACGTCTCGCCGCGAGCCCAGAGCCAATCTTCACTTTGCCCGACGGTTTGAGCTTCCTCACCAGGTTTTGAATGTTTCTGAACCCATTGACAACGGCACTGGACCCGAGTTTGGCCCCTGTTGTGTCGCTGATCAGTTGAAACTCCACGACATCGGAGTTTTTACCCTTAACTTCCTTGATTTTGGTCGGGGTATCGCTGTAGTGCTGTTGCAATGCCCTGATGTAGTTGAAAGCGTACCCACCCGAGGCACCACCGCTGTTGCTCGACCAGGATTCCACGCTGTGGGGGGCCCACTGCTCGGGGGCGGCACGTCGGTACAAATCCAAAGGTGGCTCGCTTGTCTCGGTTATGTAGTCATAGATGTCGACTTGTGCCTCCTTCAGCAACTCCACCAACTCTTTCGGTGTCAACACACAGTCAACCTCCTGAGTCTCCGCATCGGGCACTTGTGAGTCTGCCCTGGCCGCTTCAAGTTTCTTGTCAAAGCATGGCATGATGGAAAGGTGGTATATCTGACTCTGCGTGATCTTCAACTGTTTGGAAACCAAGGACTTGAGCAAAGTGCCAGTGATTTGTTGAGGTGACTTGACATTGAGCAGATAGGGAAGCATCTCAGGTTTGGTTTTTTCAACGTAAAGGACAAACCCGGGGCAGATGGAGCTCAGAAATGGCTTCCCATCGTTGGGTTGCAAGTGCTTCTTTGCCGCGATAACCTCCGCGTTGCTCTGGTAGATGCTCAGCTGTCTGCTGAGCTCAGTGCCGACAACGAATTTGAACCCGTACTTCTCGCTGAAGAAATTGATCATCAACTCGTCCAGTTTCGGCACGGTCAAATTCAGGGAATCGGCCAGCGAAACACGGCTTTGGTGACTCAGACTCATCACAAATACCTTTTCATTGTGCCACTTGTCCAAGTCTTCCAACAGGACCTTGTGCGTTTGCTTCGAAAGAAGCACTTCCTCCGCAGAGGTAATGCAGCCGGCACACGCTAGACAGTCCTGCAAAGAGATATTTGCACTGGGAAGATTGTGCACGGTGCCATCGTCAACGCTCACTTCCATCGCCTGGCCATCGGAGCCAATCTGCACTTCGTAAACGCCATCGCTTTTGCCACTTTTGGACTCGTTGACCCGGACCTCACCGGCAGGTTTGATACAGGCGAGGCCGGGACTGATGAAGTCGTTGAGGTCGCTTGCGGAGAGAAGGGCACTCATAATAAAGCCTGTTTTGAGAGTATTTGAAAGATAAGTGGGAATTAATAGTGCTGACAAAAGTTTATCGCTGATTGGGGAGACGGAGGAGGAGGGGAGATGAGCCGGAATTGGGTTATCTGAGTCGGAATTGGTATTTAGGCACATGACTACTGACGCTAGCTAGGACTGTTTGCATTGATTGATTGGATTGAACTATCCAGGACTTGTGATTCGGGGCCAATGGTCAATTATGAATTGCTGTTATATGTGGTTTGAACAATTCTGTCTCTCCGCGGTCCCCAGGAAGTCTGTCAAGAATACTGCCAGACAAAGCATACCACTCAGACAGTTGCCCCAAGCACAGCCAACAAACCACAAGTAAAAGACCAAAACAGGGGTGACGAGGACAAATCGCAATACGCCGCCAGCAAAGTCACTCTTCAACCGTCTCAGCTCGGTTTCAGTCGTCGCTGTTCGTTTCAGTCTCTTGGCCTGCAATGCCTTGGCCAAGGAATGGGACGAAAACAGAGCAAGGAAGAGCTGCTGCACACGCATCATCGGCAGCAGCCCAGTGACAAGGCACAGGAGAAGCAGCAACGTGATAGAGAAGTCCGCTTTGTAATCGAGAGACGATTTGAGCGCGACGAATCGGGACATTTGTATGTATATTGGTCATTTTAATTACTTGGTCACGACAAACTTTTCGCTCTTTTGATCCCATCTGTCAAAATATCTGCCCAGCTCCGGGAACTTCAACACGTAATTTAACAGTCCGCATTTGCTTTGCTTCGGGACAGGTTGCACCCTATTCGCGGGCCATCTCAACGCTGGGACGCATACAGTCGCGACAGTGTAAACCAATTCATACTTGTCTCTGCTGCGATGGTAAAGGTCCTCTTTATAGGAAACGGATACAATGACGCCAAACGATCTGTACCTTGGATGGAACACCACTTGCCCCCGTTCGAAAGGGGAATTATGGAGTTCTGGCTCTGGCAGCTCTGAATAGCCAAGGGCCTTTGGCAGTGCAAACACCTCGCATTGGCAAGACTTGATGAATCTGTCGTCATTGGATACCCAATTGAAAAGGGCCTGGTCAAGTGGGTACTCTTCAAAATAGTTTGTGAACTCAGGGTCTTCGTACCTGAAGCCATCTTGGAGCCAAAACAAACAGAGGAGGTCAGGCGCAAGTGGGACCTTGGAATGCTCGAAGATCGAAGGGAACCATTCGAGAAGCGAGGTGCTAACAGGAATCCTATCGACAACGGACCTTGTTTGAGGAGGACTTGAGGAGAACTTTTCTTTGGAAAGAGGTCTCAAAACGGCATCACTGTTGGGAAATATTCTGTGAAGATAATTCATTGTAATCAGCGCATGATGCTCTTTTTTGAAATGCATCAACACCACGCCATCGTGGTAAGAATCGTCCTTGATCACGAGGAAGCCCTCGGTCAACTTCGTCTCAATGCCAAACTGCGCTGCAACTTTTTGGATAATGGCATACCTCAACCACACCAAGCCATGCACCTCACCACTGTACACCCGCAAAATGGAATAGTCCTCTGAGCCGTGCTGGTTCAAGCTCGGATCGATCTGAAGCTGGCAATGGCACAGCGTCTTGAACAAAAGATCCGCAATCTTGTTGACTTTGAACGATGGTGGCTTTCCATGGTCGGGTCCCCCTGGCCGGAATAATGGCCCAAGAGTCGACATGGCTTCATCCAAGACTTTCCTTCTAAAGGGTAACAGGTCGTCAAAGGCAGGGTCAACATGGCTCATTGCATAGAAGATGCGTTCCCAGTCCTCCTCGCCCACTGACGACGAGTCTCTGAACAGGCGCAGACCTTCGGCTTTTCTCAAAGCGTGCAAGATTTCTCCGCACATATACTTCAGAGCCAAATCAGAATGCTGCCTCGTCTGTCGTACCAATACAGGCACATATTCAAACCTGCTCTCGGCAACCATCAGACCATGCGTGGTTTCCAACAGCCCAATTGTGTCCCCTTGTCCTTTCAAAGAGCAAAGCTTGTCAAGGAATCTCTTGTCCATGGTGTTTCTCTTGATGTAATAGTCCAGGAACCCACTTTCCACAGTCTGCAATTCGTCCCGGGGCACATCGTCGATGCTGAACCATCGCTCCTGGACAAGTTGTGACCATAACGCATCGCTGGAAACGAGTGCATTGATTGCCTTGTTGGTCAGCCGAAGACTGAAAATATCACTCAGCGATATGAATGGCGTTATGCTGTGCCATATGTCAGCGTAAAGGTCGTTGAGAGGCATTGATAGGGGCGCGCGGTCTCGCCATTTGCGTTGTCCTCCCTCACATTTCGCATGCCCGACTCCGAGGTGGTGTTGAGATGTGCAATGCGCCTCGAATCGGGAAAGTTTCGCGATCAACCGTCCCCTCTCCCCTCCCTCATCCCCATTTTTGACACAAAGATGGATTGCCCTCACAAATTAATGATATCGCACTGACAAGAACAAGTGTAGCCATAGAGATTCAATTAGAGCTGTTTGTAGAGCTATAAAATCTGATCAATCCTTTCAAAATGAGTCGAATTTTAAAAAGCAGAGACCACCTTCCACCAGACGAGTGTTTTGGGAAAAAAGGACAATGTGCGTAGGTTCCCTTTGAAATGCACATTTTTGGCAGAGCCTACTAACCACTAACCTGTAATGATGAATCAGAGAGTTTCCGGAGACTACAAGAGAGCAATACACACCATCCATTTATTTACAAGCCAGTGTAAAAGAACGCACGTCCACAGTCATTAACAGTTAGACACATCAGGCCGTATCTTCTCTCTTGACATCACTGTCATCGGCATCAGCCTCAGCGTCAGCGCCAGCTTCAGCTTCAACCCCTGCTGGTGCTGCTCCAGCCTCTTTCTCGTGTTCTTTGACGTACTCGTCCTTTGTTTGAACTTCATCCTCGGCAGGAACCTTGGCACTAGGGAAGAATACAGACAGGATCAGAATCAAGCCCGAGATACCAACACTCGTGTAGAAAACGTCCTTGATTGAGTCCATAATGCACTGCCTCACCATATCAGAGATGGCTGGATCCATGGCCTTCAACGTATCAGGGGAGGCAACCAGCTTTGTCAAACTTTCCGTGCTGAAACCATTAAAAACTGTTGGATTGGCTGCCACCGCAGAAGATATCTTTGCCTTGAGCGACGCGTTGAATATCACTTGTGCCAAATCAGCACCAATGGCACCACCTAGAGCTCTGCCAAAATTTAGCATTGTTGTGGCCAGAATAGTGGATCCGGCAATACTTGGCGATGCCACTTGTACACCTATGAGACAAGCTTGAAGAATGCCGCCAATAGACAAACCAGGAAGAATCAAGTATCCAATCTGTTTGCCCAAGTCGGAATCAACGGTCCACAGTGTCAAGACACCATTGCCCACGATTCCCAACACTGCACCAATGACCGCGTAAATCTTGATATGCCGGGTCTTCTTGACCAGGATACCCGAGCCAACACTGGAGATGATGACACCGACAATCAGTGGGAGAAGGTGCAGACCGGTGTCAAAGGCTGAGGCACCCTTAAGCACTTGGAAATAGGTGGTGATGTAAATCGAAATGCCCATGAATGCAAAGAAGAGGAAGAACATCATCATCACAGGAACCATCACTTGGGGCAACACGACCAAATACCCGGGGATAATAGCATTGGGCGAGTACTTGAAATTCCAGACGCCAAAGGCAACGAGGACCAAAGGACCTAAAATGAACATCGAGATGACAGCACCGGACTTCCAAGGGAACTCTTGACCACCAAAAGTCAATGCAAGCAAGAACAAGACGGTGCCGGCACTGAGCAAAGCAACACCGAGGTAGTCAAGCGAGGAAAACTTCTCCTTCCAGGTGCCCTTGGCCTTTGGTGGCTTGAAGAAGACGAGCAGGGCCAAGGCAGCCAAACCACCCAACGGCAAGTTGATGTAAAAACACCATCTCCAACTGACATGCTCTGTGAAAGCACCGCCAACCAGAGGACCAGCAACGGAAGACAATGCAAATGTGATACCCATCGCGGCAAAGACCACTGGTCTCTTGGAAATGGGGACAATTTCACTCACAATGATGAACGTGATGTTCTGAATACCGGCACCACCGACGCCAGCGAGGACACGACCACCAATCAGCGTGTCCATATTATTAGCCAAAGCACACATCAAAGAGCCAGCTTCAAACAGCAAAATGGACAAAAGAATGGTGACCTTACGGCCAAAGATGATACATGCCTTGCCCCAAGTTGCCGCAAACACGGCAAGGGTCAACATGTACGCAGATGTCAACCAGCCAATCTTGTTGTAGCTATGGAACTTTTCACCAACCTCGACTAAAATCGTCAGGACAATTGTCTGATCCAAACCAATGAGGAACAGGGTGATGAAGCAGGCAAGAAATGTCGATACCAATGGGAATCCCTTCAGATGTTGGTCGTGGACGGTAGTGCCATCACCTGCGTTGCTCTCAACGAACTTTTTCAGGCCCTGCTGAATCTCTTTATCAACGTCAGACATTTGGAAAGGGTGGGCTCAGAATGTGGATGGGGAGGGGTCCCTCCTTGGTACAGATACAGACAGCAAAGTGCTTTTCTTAAATATTCTGTGGCGATTTGCCGTTATATACACCCAAAAGTTGGCGTAAATGACCAAGTCCTTGTTAATCCGACCCGCATAAGTCCGGATATCCGAATTAAGTCCGTCGCTGTTATTCAGCCACTCAAGATAAGTTCGACCCGATCTGGTTGTAGTGCCCCAGACAAGGTGGATGGCTGCACAGAGTGCCAAGTAGTCAGGCATGCCATGGGACTGATAGCCCCTGTACAAAGCAAAAACAAAGTAACGATATGTAGTCTGAGAATTGCATGGAAGAGCAAAGAGGTAGCATTGAGGTACTGCCATGACTGACTACGGTATTTGAGGGCTCTTTGCCTCGACTGCACTCGATTATGGAGTGCATGCATAGATCCTTGTATCCTTACAACGAGTTCCAGCAAACCACCCAGTTCTGATCTCCCTCTCCATGGAGATCAAGGCTTTTGTTTTTTCCGAGTTGTTCGGCATTTCGGCATTTGCTTCTTGGACCCTGAGATGCTTACGAAGCTTGGCATGTCAGGAACGACAAAACTGCATGCATGCTTCATTCGGTCATTAAACTATGTACATGTGATCTATCTAGCACGTCTACTTCTCTGTTTTAAGTCTCTGGACGTAATACTCTCCCAAAGTCTCGTCACTGACTGCACTTGGACTGCCAACAACCATATCTGCACCGGCCATGGTCTTTGGGAATGCAATCACGTCCCGGATGCTCTCACTATCCACTAAAATGGCACACATACGGTCAAAGCCAATGGCAAATCCAGCGTGAGGTGGAGTGCCGTGCTTGAACGCCTCCAGCAAGTGGCCAAACAGGTGCTCGGGGTTGTCAATGCGCAGGATACTGCTGAAAATGAAGTCTTGCAGCTGTGGGTCGTGGATTCTGCGTGAGCCTCCACCGATTTCAAGACCGTTCAGAACGAGATCATAGTGGTCACCGCGTGCCTTCAATGGGTCCGTCTCCAGGAGATCGTAGTCCTCGACATCAACCATGGTGAATGGGTGGTGCGTCGATTCGTACGCCTCGAAATTGTAACTTGGATACTTGATGCACTGGCCCTCGGGGATTTTGTTCTCGACTGGGTTGAACAATGGGAAGTTCTCGACCCAGACGCCGACGTAGGGGGCGTCCTTGAGTCTCCACATGTCAGGGAATTTTTCAATGGCAAGTTGACGTGCGCGGCCCAGCGGCGTTGGGTTCTCGTAAGTGAGCTTGGCCCTGGTAGAGCCGGCAATGATGTCACCGAGTTGCACGTCCAGCAGCTTATTGATCTCCTCCGTTGGAGCGTGGAACTGGGCAACCTTGGCAAACTTGTCAGCCCACGATTGGAGTTGCTCCTCAGTCGTGATATGGACGAAGTAAGGCACTCTATTCTTGTACTGTTTGGCATTGTCAAACAGTCTTGGGACAGACTGGAGCCCTCTGAGCACCATAACCTCAAATACTGGGAATCCAGGGTGCTCAATTGCCGTGGCAACAGCGCTGAGGTCGTGGATGGTCAGGGTCGATCTTAGATCCGGTTTATCGATACCGTATTTGCTTAGGACATGGTCATAATCGAGACGGGCAAAGATGCCATCGACGGGTTGGTGATTGGTATCAATGGTCTTGATTGGCGCACCTTTGATCTCGGTCCAGACTTTCTGCACCGTCGACTCGACCGCGTCTTGGACCTCAGTCTTGTCCACGAAGGACATCTCCAAATCAACTTGGGTGAACTCTGGCTGTCTGTCTTTTCTCAGATCCTCATCCCTGAAGCATTTAGCAATCTGGAAGTAGTTCTTGATCCCACTGGCCATCAGCAACTGTTTGTATTGCTGTGGCGACTGTGGCAGGGCGTAGAACTGGTTTGGCTGACGGGTGGGCACGATAAATTCCCTGGCACCTTCCGGCGTCGACTTGAACAGCAACGGGGTTTCAATTTCGGTGAACTCACGGCCATGTAAGTGCGTTCTGACAATCTGTGACACTTTGGAACGGGTCTTGAGTGTGTTCCGGTAGTATGGATGGCGCAATTGGAGGTATCTGTAGTTGGGGGCAATCTCGCCCGGGTTATTGTTCTTGAGCTCATGGAGTTGCGCGGACAGCGGGTCAGCCTTGTTCAACAGGGAGACCTCTTTGATATCGAGGTCCCAGTTCTTGACCTGGCTGCTGCTGCTGCTCTCTTTCTCGACTTTGGGCTGCACTTGCCCTCTGACAGCGATGCAGTCCTCGACCCTGAGTTGACGAACCTGCTCCAGAATCTGCCGGTCTTTGGTCATTAGCTGCACCAGGCCGCCGTTGAAGTCGCGGAGCTGGGCAAAGATGAGCGACTTGCCCACACGTTTCGGTTTCTGGTTGATCCAGCCCGACAGTGTCACATTGGAGCCAAGATGCTGCTGCAAAGATTGGCTGATTTGGCAAACGGTGTGCGTATTTTTGGGGAACTTGAATTTGGCAATGGTAGAGTCACGCGGCGGCAGCTGTTTGGCATTGCTGCTCAAAAACCGGACCCAGCGCTGCATTTTGTTTGGCCTTTTTGGCTTCGTTTGTGGTGTTTATTTATATATAGGCTTCGATGATGCCGTTAGAAATTCCCCCAATTCGCGCGAACTGTCGAAGTTCTGGAGAAATCGTAACAAAACAGTAAAGCAGCTAAAAGTGAGGCTGAGAAAGAACACCAAATAAAATGTTTCAGATAGTTTTACTGAATGCACAGATCAATTTTTCTTGTATTTATTACAAAGTGTTGTATACAGCTCCAGAGCTTTAAAGAGATCCAAGTTTCTCAAACTTATTCTCAAATTCGGGAACAAATGCTTACATAACATCACCTACACAAAAAATAACTGGAACCTCCCTGTTAAAAATGATCTGTCTTGAAAGCTCACAGACACTTCGCTTCCCAACCTTCCGAAATGTCGCTTATACTCCGTTTCAGATGCAAGGACGGCATGTTTCGCGTTCCTTGCGACGAAACATCAAACTTCAACGACATTCTGACGTCCTTTTTCGGCCAATTGCCACCGATTGACCCTCAGTCGCTCAAGGTGGCGAGAGAGCCACGAGGTCCCTTTGAATCAGCTGCCCAATGGGCGTCACATACGCCAAAGGAGATGGGAATGAGGAATGGCGAGATGCTGTTTGCTGAGTACTCTCCAGCGACCTCTGAAACTGTCAATGTAGCGGAAAAGACAGCTGGCGGGGCCTCTGTCGCCATCAACAATGCGCCATCGATCAAAAACTCCGACTCGCAATTGGCTGTGGACAAGGAGCTCGAGGGCGACAAGGGCCTTATCCCACGTCAGAGATCTACTTTCTGCAAACACAACGACAAGGGAATGTGCGAATACTGCTCTCCGCTGCCTCCGTGGGACAAGGACTACCTATTGTCCAACAACATCAAGCACCAGTCTTTCCATGCGCACCTCAAAATGCTCAACGAAAACACAAATAAGGGTCAAGGATCCTCATATATACACCCACTCACACCATCCAACTTTCAAATTGACAAGCAATGCAGAAACGGACATGAGCCGTGGCCGAGAGGCATTTGCTCCAAGTGCCAACCCAGCGCAATCACGTTGCAACTCCAAGACTTTAGAATGGTGGATCATCTAGAATTTGCAAGCTCCGAGATTGTCAACTCGTTCATCCAGAGTTGGAGATCCAGTGGTGTCCAGAGACTCGGAATCATGTACGGTAGTTACCAGAGATACGACAAGGTGCCGCTCGGTATCAAGGGCGTCGTGGAGGCCATTTACGAACCTGTCCAACACGACGAGAATGACGGCCTGACTTTTGACTTGGAGGAATGGGACAAACAGGAGGCCAAGATTGATGAGGTTGCTAAAAAATGCGGTTTGTACAAGATTGGTGTCATCTTCACCGATTTGACCGATGCGGGCAAGGGTGATGGCTCTGTGCTCGCCAAGAGACACCAGGACTCTTATTTTCTCACTAATCTCGAGGTTCTCCTGGCGGCGAGATTACAGGAGAGATACCCAAACAACACACAGTACTCGGCGACGGGCAAGTTTTCCTCCAAGTTCACGACATGCGTCGTGTCTGGCAACACTAGCAATGAGATTGACTTGTTTGCATACCAGGTATCCGAGTCTGCAGAGGCTTTAACAAAAGCAACCATCATTAGTGGATCCACCAAGCCATCCTTTGCGTACATCAACGAGACCAACGATGATCGCTACGTCCCCGATATTTTCTACACCAAACTCAACGAATACAAGCTACAAGTTAAGACAAGCGCGAAACCTGCATTCCCAGTTGAATACTTACTTGTTTCACTGACCCACGGCTTCCCAACTGAGTCCAACCCGGTTTTCAAGTCCATCAAGTTCCCCATCGAGCACAGAGCTGCGATGGGACAATCACAGGACTTCAGCGAGGTTTCCAAGGTTATCCCTCGTGATTCGTTCGACACCAATGCCTTGATCAATGCGCTCTCTGACTTTCATTTGCTGCTATACTTGAGCGAATTGGATATCTTGAGCGAGAAGGAGTTGGAGGCTGTAATTAAGGTTGCTGTCAAGCACGATGCCGAGGGTTGCTATAGACTGTTGGAAATGCCCGGATGGCAGACTCTGTTGGCCATTGTGCAATCAAGTTCCTAAAAAGCGGCAACTTTCGGGCACTACAACAGAGAGTATGAGCTGTATAATTTTATAAGTCTATGCGGTTTGCGCTTGTAGGTGACCGAGGTCTGTTTGGGTCAGGCACGCGGTCTTGTAACGTGGTAAATTGAAGAAATCAGACACAATCTGGACATATTCAGAAGGTCTTTGATCCAGAATGTCATGATTGGAGTTCAGCTCGGCAAATGAGTTGTTTGGGAAGAACTCGTCAATCTTTTGGAGTCCCTCGTTGCTAATGAAGGGAGATTGTAAACCTTTAATGAACTTGACGTCGCCGTCAAATTGTAGGCCCTGTGTGGACTCAACTGGCCAGTCGCACACATCATTAATAACCATATCCTCCATGTGCTTAATAGGGTTGAGGAACTGGATATACCCATCCCCAAAATCAACCACGGGGGATTCAAAGTCCTTTGGAGGCTTGTTCACCAGATTGACCAGCAAGTTCTTGCGCACAACTCCGTTAGGCAGAAATCTCTTCATGGACTCTGAGGCTTTGTTTCTCCAGTCCTTATCGTCAGCCTTGATCCTGGCATCGTTCAACACGTGGAGCATTGACTTCATGTACTGCTTCATGAAAGGAGCGACATATGGCTGACGAATTGGGGCATTGTCAATAATCACCGCAGACTGGATGAGTTCTGGGTATCTCAATGCAGTGAGCATCGAGATCTTTGCACCGAGGGAGTAGCCCACAAGCTTCACCTTCTCTAGCCCGTGATCAGCACAAAAGTCCCTCACATCGGCCGCAAGTGTGTCATAGGTGAAGGGCTCCGCGTGCTCAGTCTCGCCGTGGTTTCTGAGATCCATTGTATAAACCGGCGTATGTGTAGCATCGGCAATGAGCTTGGAGTCAATGGCATACGATCTCTTGGAGCCAAATATCCCGTGGAGGAACAGGATGGGCTCGTTGTGGTTGGCATTGATGTTCTGAAGGAGGGAAGGAGCTGGCCTGTGCAAATCGTAGGCCATCTTAACAGTCTCCAAGTGAGGAAGCTTCGGCATCGTGTTTCTGAGGACTCTAGTTGGAATCATGTTGGGCTTTTATCCCACGAGAGATAATCGCATCACGACAACAACGAACCTTCATCCCTTTATACTCTCGGATCTCCTCGAATCCAGGCGCCCTTTTCTTTTGCGACGGAAAAGGAACGAGGTTCTTAATTAGGAACAGGTGACGTAATGGTGTGTCCCTTACCGGCAAAATGACAGAGCACTTGCAGATCTCTGCAGGGGTTTTTCCGTGGATTTGACCGTTTTTGTGAGTTAGCCTTGGCGCCAGCAAAAGCCAAAAAAAAAATGCATAAACGTGCCAACGAAGAGGGATTTATCTTACATGGAGAGCGATGTTCTGGAACTGGTGGAATGGGAAAAGCTCGCTTTGGAGGTCGGCATGGAGGGACTTAAGGGAGATTGGCAAATCCCCCCTTTTCAAAGCCAGGTTTCAATGCAGCGCAAACATCAACATGTCTCTAGATGTAGCCCTAAAAAGAGACGTTGTCCGCTCTACAAACAGGGAATCATGGTATTCAAAAATCAATGTTTTGAGTCGTCTGCTTGTCCCCGTCACCTTCATCATCGACAGGAATGCCCCATTCCTCGATCTCAAATCTCTTCTTGCCATTCTTAAAGGCAAACTCACTCTTCATAACCAGCATCTGGCCCCTCTCACTGAGATGTGGGATCTTGTAAAGGTGCACGAGGCCGTGCTGGACCTTGGTTGGTTGGTTACTGTAGGCCTTCTCCAGGAATTTGAGCATGTCTTGGTTGAACGGTTCGAGGTGGATCACCGTGTCGAAGAGTATCTCCAAGTGCTTGATGAGAGAGGTGTCCCTTGGGAACAAGTCCAATGAAATGGAGCATGCGAGCGAGAGTCTGTGGGCGTACTTTCTCGTCAATGCTCTCAAGGCATGCGCAAAGGGCAGGATCTCCGTTGGGGAGGACAACTGTGATGGGTACATGGATGGGTTTAGGATGGAAGGTATTATAAGTCTGATGACCTTGTCTGGATGCTGCTTAATTGCGTGCTCAATTTTGGCCAGAATGGGTCTGAATGTGAGCTGGACTGGGATGAAAGTGATCTCATTTGGCCCTGGTGCTGGCACGATTCGGCTTGTGATGTCGAACTGATGGTTGAAGTCGGTGTAGATTTCGTTGTTTTTGGTGCTCGATTGGGGTGTGCTCTTAAGCCCGTATCTCCAGGCAATCTTGAGGTCGAGGTCCTCGTTGACCGGTTTGGCCACCATCTTTTGCCTTTTGGGGTCTTGCTGGCCATCAATCAAGTTTTGCACAGACACCTTCTGCTCGTTATCAATGACTCTGTTTTTCTTTTGTTCCCTGCTGCTTCCCTTGTACAAACCAGGAAGCTCCTTGCCCCAGTTGTTGTTCAAGGAGACAACGATCAGATGGGTGTTGGGCACTTTCGGATTCAGCCTGTTGTGGACAATACCTTGCGAGGCAAACGACTTCATCAGCACGCTTGCAAAATCAGTGGTGCCGCTCTCCTCGACAAGCATGGAGTATCCCAATGGGATGCCCTGGTGGCCCAGGATTCTATCAAGGTCTCCAGATCCAGTCGAAACAGTGGCCTGTGAGGTAAGTGTCGATGGCCTGATACCAGGATGTTTCAATTCTGGCTCATTGATCTGAAGCTTTCCCAGCTTTCTGTCGAGTGTGTCGACAGTTGCGGCAATTGTGGCTGGTGGGACTGGTCTCCCTGTCGTGGGCACTGGACCCCTGCCAGCAACAACTGGGGTTCGGCCTGGAACCGCAGCGATTGGCGGTAGCCCCCTCGAATGGGCTCTGTTGATACCAGTACCGGCTCCTGGGCTAATAACATCGCCCCTCTTTCGAAACGACATTTTAGCAGAACTCTCAAAGACTGTGTTGTGACAAAAGATGTCAGAGGCTGATCCCATCCATTTTTTTTTTCAACAGTGGGGCATTATCTTTCCGAGGGCGATGGGGCTCGAGTTCCGGCTCGGTTCATGGGAGTACCTTAGTCACAAGATATCTATCTCTCTCTCTCTCTATAACGACGGGAGGACTTGATGGGAGGACTGAGTGAATGCATATATCCTTGGGGACCACTTTTGGCAACCCCTCTTGCAACAAGCACGGGCAGGCATGCTCTGTTGATTTTCCCACCAACATTGCGGGCCCAAACTTCAGGGACAGACACCGCTGCAAACGTCTATTGTCTTCCCTCTGTTTTTGCTTAACAGGCCATAAAAATTGAAACTTTCTCCTTGAGCGATTCAATCCATGACGCCCTACTGGGATTTTTCTCAGCGGTTGCAAAGCATCCATCCGCTCCTCTTGGTCATGTTCATAAGAGTGTTAGAAACTTCAATGCCACATACCAATATGTCCTCACCGCAGACTTGAATCGCTTCTCACGGCAGAGCCCTCACCACCGATCACATACGCGATAACCATAGCATATAGGAGCTCACCTGGAGATCACGCATGCCTTCTGGCTTAATCTTTGCAGTGTACTTTTGTGTCCCGCATGGTTTTAAACCCTCTTCTTCGCGAAAAGGGGGTCAAGTTAAAACCACACCACCCAAAAAAAAAAAAAAAAAGGACCCCAAACAAAAAAAACACTTTGCCACCAAACAAACAAGCCACTGGAAAAGCACATTGATACTGGGTAGGATTATCCTTTCGTTGGGAACAGTTTCTTAGTTGACTTAAACACAATCCTGTTTTTTTTTATCGGCCAAGCGGCTCACTATATAAGAGCTTCACAAACATGAGCTCCAGCCACAAACCCTTTGCGGATGAGGATGACACACGGACACTCGTGGAGCCATCGTCAGAGTCAGCGATGGCTGTGAACTATCTTCGCGACGAAGGAATTCTCGAAGGCAGCACCGTCTTTGACGGCCACAGCGGCGACGGCTCCTCAAAAGTGATGCACAACAGATCTTTTTCCAACGACAAGCACTTGAAGACGCACATGTCCCAACTTCATTACAACAACAACAGAACGGCGCTTACCCGCTCCATCAACAACGCCGCACATCTCTTGAACCAACTTCAGGCTGAAAACGGACAACGTCCTGTTTTTTTCCCTTCAATGGATGTCCCAGACAAGCTGTTGAACAGCAAGAAGGCCCATTTGGCACTCATCAGACAGAAATCTTTCAAGGTTTACCAGAAGGAGGTTGCCGACGAGGACCAAGACGAGGACGAGGACGTTGAGAGTCTTGACCTGAAGATTCTCAGGCTCAATGTCAAACTTGACAACAACCAGGTGCTGAAGTTGAACAAGGAAACAATTGGACATTTACTCGATGAGAAGATTCAACAGGTGTCGAAACACTTGGGCTCTTTGCAAGAGAGAATCGACGACACGTCCTCGAAAGTGCTTGTCACTGGCGACTTGAACTCGGGTAAGTCCACTTTTTGCAACGCCCTCTTGAGAAGAAAAATTCTCCCTGAAGACCAACAACCCTGCACCACTGTGTTTTGCGAGGTGATTGATTGCAGGGAGAACCAAGGTATCGAAGAAGTCCATGCTGTGCCCATAGGATCCACCTATGACATGAGGGATGAGTCCACTTTTGAGCTTTTTGCCCTGAAAGACTTGGAGGAGCTGGTTGGGGAATGTGACAAGTACTCGATCTTGAAAGTCTATGTCAACGACCAGAGGGTCGTTGAGGAGAGTCTGCTGAAGAATGGGGTTGTGGACATTGCACTGATTGACGCGCCTGGTCTGAACATGGACTCTTACCAAACGACAGAGGTGTTTTCGAGACAGGAGGAGATTGATCTCGTTGTTTTCGTTTTGAGTGCTGAAAACCACTTTACGCTTTCTGCAAAAGAGTTCATTGCCACTGCTGCCAACGAGAAGCAGCTCATTTTCATTGTCGTCAACCGATTCGACCATATCAAGGACAAGAACAAGTGTAAGAACAGAATCCTCGAACAGGTGAAGCACTTGTCGCCAGACACTTGGAAAGACGCTGACGATTTTGTGCATTTTGTGTCCTCCAGTGCCATTGTGGACCACTTGCCTGAAGAATTCAACGACGGTGGTCCAGATGGCGATGGCGATGGCGATCCAAATGATGCCGATTTTGTCAATCCAGATTTTGACCAGCTCGAGAACAGTTTGAGAAACTTTGTGCTCCAAAAAAGATGTGTTTCAAAGTTGCAGCCAGCCAAAACATACTTGACGAAGCTCTTTGCTGATATTCAGCAGCTGAGTACCGTTAACCAAAAGATATACCTCAGCGACAAGAACTCACTGACGCTGAAGCTCAACGCTTTGGCGCCAGCGTATGAGAATAGCGTCACTGCGAGCGTGAAGGTTCATGACAAGGTGGAGAATATCATCGAGTCCACTTCGAAAAGAATTTATGACAACACGAGAGACAGCATCATGAGCACATTGAAGTCGATGGGAGAGCAGCCAATTGTGGAGTATGGTGGCCTTGGCAATCTGTTTGAGTACATTACAGACACTCAGAGTGCCATCACTGAGAAGATATTACAATCGGTGAGGGACAGCGAAGATTATGCCAAGAAGTGCACCATTCAGAGCATTGAGAGCATCAACAGGCTTGGTGCGGAGAATCTTGGGGAGGATTTCAAAACCGATGTGGTGTTTAGAGAGGATTTCATGTTCACCAGAAGAAGGGACACTTTGTCTCGTCACATTGATGATGAGGTCACCGTTCTGGACTTTGTTGATTTCTCCTTTGACAGATTTGTTGGTATCTTTGGTGGGGCATTTGGCGTCAACAGCAAGGTGACTGAGAGCGTCCTATTGTGGAAGAACTCTTTGTACTCGATTGGCCTTTACACCGCGTCGAGAGTCGTTTCCGGTGGCAATATCCTCAGTGTGTTCCACTACTCGACTTTCTTCTCCGCCAATACGTTACGTCTGCTTGCCATCCCCTTGGCCATTGGTGCCAGTGTGTTTGGTCTGACGTATCTGATTGTTGACATTCCTCGCGCGCTGCCACGCAATCTTGCCCGCAAGATTAGCGCCCAGATCACCGAGCTGGACTATCCACACCAGAACTCGCACAGAATCTCGAGCGAGTGCCGCAAGATCTTGCAAATACCTTCCAGGGAGGTGCAGAAGAGCTTCCAGGCCTCGTTGGACAAGTTTGTGATCCAAAGGGAGCAACTGCTGAGTGATATTAAGAATGCTGACATTGGTTACGCCTTTTTCGGAAAGCTGTTGCATCAGGCCAACACCCAGAGACAGTTGGTGGAGAGCTATGACCTCGAATCCCTCATCATTGAGTAGAATACTCTTTTTTTTTTTTTGTAAATAGTTGTGTTTTTTAATGATTTTACGGTATTGCCCCCAATGCAGTTCTATATTGCCCCCAATGAAGTTATGCCTTTTTAAAATCGTAAACCTTGACCTCGCCTTGCAAGTTGACACTGACAACCATGCTATCCAACACGTCAACCTGCAGGGCATTGTCACTCTGCGGTTCATTCAACTTTGCCAAAACGTTCCCTTGCAAGTCCCAGACAGTCAGCACGCCATCATCGTCCCCGCTGATGATGTTGTCACCCGCGATGAACGATAGGACACACGTGTACTTCTCAAAGTGGCCGCCAGAGTACCGCCTGACAACCTTGTTCTCCATGTAGTCCCACAGTCTGATTGTGTTGTCGAGGGTCGTCGCCAGCAGGTACTTGCCATTGGGCGTGAACTTGATGGCGCTGACAGGGAACGAGGACCCGGTCGTGAACTTGTCGTAGATCAGCGTCTTGAGGCATTGCCCCGAATCCGTGTCAAAGAGCCGGATGAGGCCGTCGTAGCTGGCGCTGGCAATGAGCGTGTCGTCCCAAACCATATCGACGCAGGCAATCGGGTCGCTGTGCGCGCTCAGTGTTTTCAAGCAGCGGCCCTGGGCAACATCCCAGATTCTGACGGCCTCGTCTGCTGAGCCCGACACGATCAGGTTGCCCTTGTGGTTGAACATGACGGTGGTGATGGGGAAGGTGTGGCCCTTGAGCACGCGAATGCACTGGCCAAACTCGACGTTCCAGACTCTGATGGTGAAATCGTCGGAGCCGGAGCACAGATACTGTGAGTTCGAGCTCCATGACAGGTCAGAAACACCTTTTGAATGGCCCTCGAGGACCGTCATGACCTGTCCCGTGCCAATGTCATGGATGTGAACGTGTCCGTTGGAGGACGCGGTGGCAAAGATCTCGCCGTTGGGAGCGATTTTGACACAAGTTGTGGCCTTTGTATGCTTTGAGGACGAGCTGTATCGCAGACTGAGCATCTGAAAGGGATTGAACGTAACTTCAAAAAGAGCCTTTGTTTTAGTGTGGGAAGTTTGGGGAGTAGTATATATGACATAATCCAACCCGAGAACGAAACCTCCCGGTACGGCCACGCCGATAGTCTCCCCAAAATTGACAAAAAAATAACAAATGGGTTTGAATCCAGTGGCAAAATAGCTCAAACCACAACCCATGTCACTCAGATTCATTCCTACCAACACACAGCCTTCGCAGGTGAGCTCTACCTCATTCGGCGAGTCTGCGCCTTCGGCACCGGGCCTGCAGGACACGCTGAGAACGGGCGAAGGTCCGCTGAACATGGCGTCGAAAGTCAATGGCAGACACCCTTTGGAGAGCCGTCTGCAGAACTGGGAGCAAACGCAGCATGACTTGAGACTGGAGACTTACAAGAGAGTGTTTGGCTCGGCGGAGCCAATCAAGCGAGCGATGGAGCTGAAGATTGTCGATGCCGACTTTGTGCCTGCTGCAATTGGTGGCCCTGCCCATGTGCACAGGGACATTTTGCTGAACAAGGACACGAGCATTGACTGGGAGGACGTTTATGGCCGCGGGGACGCTGCCGGCCCTGACTTCCACTCCGAGATGCAGAGAAGGATGCGGATGTAGGCAGTTTCAACAGGCATTGAATGAACACAGTTTAGCGTTTCCAGCAGTAGTAAGCGTTTGACACACACACAGACACACACAGAGAGAGAGAGAGAGAGAGAGAGAGAGAGAGAGAGAGACCCGGTTGATTGGGGTTTCCATTTGGTTCCTGCCAAAAGCCTGTGTTCTTTTTGGTAAGCACTTTGTTCGCCCTGTTCGTGGCCGTACCGGTTACCGGCCCTTCGGGCTTATATAATGCCCTTCATCATATATCGGACAAAGCTTGAAAAATTTTCTGGAAAAGCCCAAACTCAGGTCAGTAGAAAGCTTCCTTTTTGTGCCAATAGCTTGCCCGTCGCCTTGCCAGTTCTCCATTTTAATGTCCCAATCTCCATCACTTTCCTTTGCCCCAGCTTGGATGCGTCAAAAGACGCAGCAGGCGCAGCCATCGGCCCCATCGCCGCAGCCGCCACTGGCGGAAACCGTCGCGTTGAACCCCATCGCGCAAACCTACTCCGAGGAAGAGCTGATCAAGATCTGCCAGCTGATAGATTTGAATGCGGACCAGTCTGGACTGAAGTATACCGATAAGTACCACTCGCTTGAGTCGATCCAGAACCTCGTCCAGCAGGTTGCAGCGGATCATGAAAGGCAACAGCAGCATTTCAAGGCCTCCGCTGGACAAGATTCAGCTGCCAGGCTGAACCAACTCAGCGAAAAAGTGAACGATATAAGGAACAATTGGTCCGCAGAGGAGCAGTCGGCGCTGGACATTGCCGGGATCCTGAAGAACGTGACCCAGTCCCATACCCAGACCAACAGCAGCAGCAGCCACTCGTTCACGCAGTCCCCATTCGCTGCACACACCCAATTGCATTCCCAGTCGTCGTCATCGATCATGGCATCCTCGATGCTGGCCGCAGCAGCAGCTGTACAGTCCATTTTCTATCCTCCTGGCAGCCATTGGGTGTACAGGGACCCCGCTGGCAACGAGCAAGGCCCCTTCACCGATGAGCAAATGCAGGCTTGGTACGACGGTGGTTATTTGAAGGACGACCTTTCCCTGCGCATGCAGGATGACTTTCAATACCACACCATTGCCGATTTGAAAAGGGTCCAACAGCAGCCAACTCCAACCCCAGCTGCTGGTGCTGCCACGGCTTTCAACAATGGCTTTTACGGCTACGATCAGTTTGCATCTCCACATTTGAGCCAGTTCGCTCCCTTCACGCAGCAATCGCAGTTCCAACAGCAACAACAGGGCAATTGGCACTCGTCTCAGCTGTCCCAGTCGCCATGGCAGACGCCGCAACAGCAGCTTTTCAGCCAGGATGTCGCCAGCTCGGGGTCCCCGTTCCTTTCAGGTCTCAATCTGCACGACCCAACGTTGGAATTGGGCAGCCGCATGAACAGCTCGTTGACCTTGGACAATGGCTTCCAGTCGCAACAACTCGGCTTCAACGACAATGACGACCTGTTCAGCCATATTGACAACGCGGTGTACGGCCAAACCAGCTCGCAAACGTTGCAACCGGCGGAACAACCGGCGGAACAAGTGGAGCAACACACGCAGGCAAGCGAGGCTGCAGTTGTCGATGATGCGGCGCCCACTGAGCCCGCAGAGCCCGCAGTGCTGCCACAGAGCGCGACTCGCGCTGGCAATGAAGTTCCAAAGGAGTCTGCCCACAAGCCCCAGCCAACGAAGAAACTGGCCGCTAAGGCGTCTACCCACGCTCATGCGCAAGCTGCTGATAAACCAGTGCAATCTGTCCGTGCCGCCCTTGCTCCCGCTGCGGCGCAGAAAGTGCTCAGAGTGGAGTCTCCAAAGCAGCACAAACCGACCCCTGTCGCTCCGTGGGTCTCTGCCACGACAGCGACAACGACAGCTGCCTCTGCCTCTGAACCGAAGCCACGATTGACCATGTCGCAAATGCTTGCCCTGGACAAGGAGACCTCGGGCAAGAAGACGCTGGCTTTCAAAGGCGACAAGAATGCGATGAAGAATGGCGTCCGTGCGTCTCAGATCCTCGGTGCCGTGGAGAAGAAACCGGAGATCCCATTGGGCTGGGCCGCGAAGGAGCCTTCGGTGCCTGTCAAGTCCATCTTTGAGATCCAGAAGGAGGAGGAGGCGGCTGCCAGAAAAAGAGACGAGGAGGAGATGAAGGCTGCCATTGCCGTTGTCGAGGCCAATGAGAGAAGGGCCGCCGCCGCTGCTGCCGCAGACTCCTTCGCCGATATCGCCAACAGCGGTGCCTGGACCACTGTCGTTGCCAAGAAGCAGCAGCAGCCAGTTAAAAAGGTTGCCAACGGTGCTGCTCTTAAAATGGCCTCTGCCTCCTCAAGCAGGATCAACCCGGACGCGCTGCGCAAGGTCTCTGCACAGGCACTGCCGCCAGTTGCTCCCAAGGCGACTGCCGGCGTCAGCAAGATCAAGTCTCGCTACGAGTTCCTCGCCTGGTGCAAGTCGACGCTGAAGCTGAACAAGAACACAAGCGTCGACGACGTGCTGGCGATCCTGCTGATGCTTCCATCGGGGATGAATGAGACCAAGGAGATCATTGCCGACACCATTTACTCGAACTCGTTGACGATGGATGGCCGCAGATTTGCCAGTGAATTCATGAAGCGACGCGAGGCTGTCGAGACGATTGCCGCAGGCGATGGCTTGCAATGGGACGATGTGCTCGTCAGCTTCAACAGGGGCGACGAGGTTGACGGCGACGATGGCGACTTCCAAGTTGTCAAGAAGGGCAAGAGAAGAAACTAAATAAAGACAAATTCTACTTTTGCAACCAAACCCTGTCTGTTTTTTTTGAGAAGTGTAGTTTTTTATCTATGCGGCAACTGGCGGGGTCGCAATCTTAACTGTGGCTTTCAACTGTGGAATGGTCTCCTTGTTTGGCAGGTCCAACTTGCCGTCTTTGTAGGTGATGCCCCAACAGTCCAGCAAGGTCAGCTTGCGGCCGCCAATGGCGTCATACCTTCTTCTGAGCGCCTCGTTGAAGCAAATCTCCTGCAGCAGAGGCACAAACTGCTGGATCCAGCCCTGCTTGTAAAGCTCAGTCTCCATGACAATCTCCTTGATCTCCAGCTCCTCCAGCTTTGAAGCGGTTTGGAAGCGCTCCCACAACTCGTCGCTGACGGCGCCGCGTTGGTACAGCTGCGTCATCTGCGGCGTCACCTCTTTCAGCTTGATCGTTCTGCGGATGGACTCGGCACCGCGCTGCAGCAATGCCGCCTTGAGCACGTTGTCGTTGGGCTTGGGCTCCGTCATTTTCAACTGGAGGTAGATCTCGCGCGCGTGGTTGTGCTCAAAGAAGGGCTTCTGCTGCGCCAGTTTCTGCAGTCTTGTGGCTCTGTAGTGACGGGCAAAGACGACCAGCGCAGTCATGAGGACGGCCAAATACGCCAGTGGCGTGTAGATAGAAACAGTCACGGTTTTCTCCATGTTCGGTTGGGGTGGTGGTGGTGGTGCTTATATTAAAACTTGGGATGTAGTCGATGCGTTGTCAAACTTTTTGATCAAAACAGTTCGCGCTCGCGAAAATATTCCGTCGTTCGCGAAAATTGTACATGGCTTGGAGTCCAACGGTATCAAAAGGGGCTGAAGACTTGGAATGGAGAGGTGTGTCTAATCAATGGAATGTGAATATATCTGTAAAAATTGGCCCTTATTTTCTAATTTCTGGGGCTCTTACTCTTTGAGAGCTGGTCCGAGTCTCACATATCCAAAAAGCTATGTTTTCAAACTTTTGTACTGTGAAAACAATTAATCTTGCAGAGCGAACACATTAACTACTAACTAGTAGTGATGAAGGCTCAAAGGGCTCAATGAAAGCTCAATGAAAGCCCAAGGTTTTTTTTTTAAACCTTCCAGCAGTGGCTTCGAATGAAACCTCTCCTTCTCCACACAACAATTTTATTCCCATGAAAATGGACACAAACAAGATAGCTTAATTGGCACAGAGAAGTTCCATCCCAAGACCGTCTGAACCATTCCTATTGGAAGCCGACTGGATTCCAGGCCCGGAGGCCCAAGAGCCCAAGCCGCAAGGCCACAAGCCACAAGCCACAAGCCACAAGCCACAAGCACCGGCTGACATAATCTTTTCCAGAATGTTCGCGAAGTGTCTTGGCCCCATTACCCGGTTCGCTATGTATAAAAGAAAGAAAAAAATCCACAACGTCCATAAAAAAAAAAAAAAAAAAAAAAACTTTTGAAAGCCTTGTTAACCCTTTGTGAAAAGACTTTACCACAATAAGCAAAATATGAGCACCCCATTCGGTATTGATTTCGGTAACGCCAACACTGTCGTCGCCCTCGCCAGAAACAGAGGTATCGACGTTGTCGTCAACGAGGTGTCCAACAGAGGCACCCCAACTTTGGTTGGCTTTGGCGCCCAAAACAGATCCATCGGTGAGGCGGGCAAATCGCAGCAAACGTCGAACATTAAGAACACTGTCGACAACATCACCAGAATCGTCGGCTTGGAGTCTAACCACCCAGACCTCGACGTTGAGAAGAGTTTTATCACTGCGCCATTGGTTGACATTGACGGCAAGGTTGGTGCCAAGGTGAGATTTGCCGGCTCGCAGCAGCAGTTCACCTCGACCCAGCTCGCCGCGATGTACTTGAACCACATCAAGAGAAGCGTCATCACCGAGTCCAAGGCCAAGCTTGAGGACGTGGTTATTGCCGTGCCAGCCTGGTACACCCAGTCACAGCGCCACGCCATTGCCGACGCTGCCAGAATTGCCCAGCTCAACCCAGTCAGAATCGTCAACGAGCTGACCGCCGCCGCAGTTGGTTACGGTGTCTTCAAGACCGACTTGCCAGAGGACAAGGAGCTCAAGTTTGCCTTTGTCGACATTGGCCACTCCTCCTACCAGGTGTCGGTTGCCACTTTGAAGAAGGGCGAATTGAAGGTCCTGGGCTCCGCCTACGACAAGCACTTTGGTGGCAGAAACTTTGACTTTGCCATTGCCAACCACTTTGCCGACGAGCTGGACGCCAAGCACAAGGTCAAGGTGAGAGAGAACCCAAAGTCCTTCTCCAGAATCCTGGCCTCCACTGAGAAGTTGAAGAAGGTTTTGTCCGCCAACACCCAGGCGCCATTCAACGTTGAGTCTGTCATTGACGACATTGACTACTCCTCCTCCTTGACCAGAGACGATCTGGAGCGCCTAGTTGCCCCATTGCTTGAGCGTGTCTCCTTGCCAATTGAGGCTGCTTTGAAGCAGGCCGGTTTGACTGCCGAGGAGATTGACTTTGTCGAGGTTATCGGCGGTGGCTCGAGAGTGCCAGCGCTAAAGGAGAGAATTGCCGAGACTTTTGGCAAGCCATTGTCCTTCCACTTGAACCAGGATGAGGCTGTCGCCAGAGGTGCCACTTTTATCTGTGCTATCCACTCGCCAACCTTGAGAGTCAGACCATTCAAGTTCACCGACATCAACCCAGCCTCCATCACTTACTCCTGGGAGAAGCAAGTTGACGGCGATGACACCGAGTTGGAAGTCTTCCCAACCGGCTCCGCCTACCCATCGACCAAGGTGATCACCTTGGAGAGAACCGGCGACTTTACCGTTTCGGCCGCTTACACAAACGACGCTGAGATCCCAGCTGGCTCCGCGAAGGAGATTGCCTCCTGGGAAATCAAGGGTGTCAATGCCCCAGCTGGCACCACTGTCCAAGTCAAGGCCAAGCTGAGAAACAACGAGTCTGGCTTCCCATCCATCGAAGAGGCCTACACCGTGGAGGAGATTGAGGTTGAGGAGGAGATCCCATTCGAAGGCACCGTTGCCGAGAAGCCAGACGACTGGGAGCCGGAGTACAGAAAGGTGAAGAAGATTGTCAAGAAGGACGACTTGACCGTTGTCACCAAGAATGACGCCCTACCAGAGGCTGCTTTGAATGCCCTGCTAGAGAAGGAGGGTGAGTTGACTGCCTCTGACGCCCTTGTCTTCAAGATTCAAAACAAGAGAAACGAGATTGAGGAGTACTTGTACGACTTTAGAAGCAAGTTGGACGACATTTACGCCCCATTTGTCTCTGAGCAAGAGAAGGAGGACCTCTCTACCTTGTTGTCCAAGACTGAGGACTGGTTGTACGACCACGAGGATGCCTCGCTAGGTGTCTTCACCGCCAAGTACGAGGAGCTAGCCTCCAAGGGTAACTTGATCAAGGGTAGATACCAACAGGCTGAGAACGAGAAGAAGGAGGCTGCCAGGGCCAAGAAGGAGGCTCAGGAGTACCAAAAGTTCTCGCAGAAATTGAAGGAGCAACAGACCAAGCCAGAGGAGCCGGAGCAAAAGGATGCCGAGGGCGACTTGGACTTGGATTAAAATGTTATGAGTTTGTTTTAGATCTATACATAGTTTTAAATGGGTACATAATTGGCTGGATTTCGAACAGCGTAGAGGATCTCTATGTGTATTATTTTTATTTTTTTAGCGGACCCATTGGACAGAGCTTCTTGGCCAGACTCTCTTGTACAAACTCATGGCAATAACGTCTTGTGAAGTGATCTTGCCGTCAAAGTTGGCCTTGAAGTAACCGTGGGTACCCAGACTCTCCTTGATGAAACCGTTTCTGCCAGACTTGGTGAACAAAGGAACAGCCTTGTAGTAGGAGATATCCTCCGAGTTGAAGAACATGTAGCGCACCGTGATGACATTCTTGTGGATGGACAATGGGTGACCCGTCAAAATGACCCTCTTGGCCATGATACGTTGGTGCTCTGCGTTGAGGAAAGAACCGGAACCAAGGAACTCGACTTGTCCAGGGGCAACCTCTTTGAAGAACAACGCAGGGGTGTTGGCTGCAAAGGACACCGGTGCAATGGCAGTGGCAATCTGGAGGGTATCTTTGTGGAGGAACCTGTCGTACTTGTGCACGTTGTTCGGGGTGTTTGTCGTGGAGGAGAAGAGTGGCTGGATCACCTGGCGACGAGGGCCATACTGGACAATGATTCTGTCCTTGGAAGGCACGGGCTTCTCGTAGTCCTCCCAGGTCTTGATGGAGAAGTTGACAACGGCGAGCTTCTGTTCGTGCTTGAGCAACGCATAGACGGTGAATGGCTTTGCATGGACCGAAGGCAGCTTTTCAAGAATGAATCTTGGCGCCTTGATGTAGATGTTGACCTTGGTGCCCAACGTCACTTGAGCCTCAGTGATGGAATCCTTGAGCACCTTGTTCTTGGTTGCCTTATAGTTGGAGATACGGAGCAGGCGTTTCCATTCGGTTGGTCTTCTTGGATCACTCTCGTCGCAGTCCCAGAAGGTGTTGTGAAGGGATTTGAGGCCCCTGTATCTCTTGAGTCTCTCCTTACCGGACTCGAGCGGGCTCAGCTCAATCTCATCTGGGAACTCACGGTCCTCGTTCTCTTTCTCCCTGTACATGCTCAATTGGCGCTCCTCCTCTTCCGGTGACAACTCGACAAACTCGCCTTCCGGTTGGTGCTCCTCTTGGACGTCTTCATCCATACCGTCAACGTCTTCATCCATGGCCTCGTCGTCAGACTGTTGCTCCGACTCTTCATCTTCATCTTCATCGTCCTCGTCATCGACGACATCGTCCTCGAGGAACCATCTGGCTTGGTAGTCTGAGGTGCCTTCAGGCAGTTTCAACTTTCTTTGCCTCTTTGGCTCGGATGGCAGGTAGTTGTTGTCGTACTTGACAAACTCGCCACTCTCATCGTACTCACCCTCATCATCGTCCCAGTCCTCCATCTCCAATTCTTGCGGGGCCAACTCTTCCAAAAGCTCCTGCGACTCGTCCGCAGCAAACTCATCCTCAACAGCCTCAGTTCTGCGCTGGACATTCTCAATCTTGGCAATTTGGAAGTCTCCGAGGCCAGGCAAGTGCAACAGCTTGTTCGAATTGAAACCCACGCCTCTCACAGTGCCACTCACTTTCAACAGACCTTCATTCTCACCGGTTTCGACCCAGGTACATTCATCGGCCACCATCCAGCCACGTGAGTCTCTCCACGTGATACTCTTTGGGAATTTCTGGCATAGGGTTCTGATGGCAACAAGTGAGTCCGACGAATTCTCCAGGTTGTACACTTTCTCCTGCGTTGGGAAGAAGTGTTTGAAGTAGGAGGACAGCGACTGCTTGACATCGTCTTGAAACTTGGTCTTCTCGTGGACATCGGACAAGTTGGCAACAACACCAATGGCGTGGCCAATACCTTGCAGTTCCAATGCCCTGATGATTTGCTCTCCAAACTGCGGGTCCACCTCTTCAGTCCCTGATAGGCCAAACACGACGAAATCGGCCACTTTGGCCGCGTCGAGAATGGAGATGAAGTCGGTCATGTCCGGGATAATCAGCTTGAGATTGCTCTTGAACTTGCCGATTCTCACGTTATGAACACATGGTCCTTGGACCATCGACGAGTCGGTACCATCGACAGAGCCAGCATCGACAAGTCTGTTGACAATGTCATCGGCCGAGATGCCCTGGACCAGCGGAATGACAGTGACGACCCTGTCGACGCCGGAACTCCCGTCAAACAGCTTTCTTGTCTCAGCAGTATTCAAGATCTTATTCTCTCTCAACTGCCTGGCCAAGTTCTTACGGCCCAACTTGGAGGAACCTTTCTTGAGGAGGGCCTTGGGAGCGCCAGGCGACTCCTTGTCGATCTTTCCTTTGGTACGAGCCTTGATGGAGCCCTTGGAGGCATGGCGGGACTTGAACGCCTTGTGGCCGTTCTTGACAGCGGATCTATGAGAGTGGCCAGCCATGTCTTGGGTCCTTTCGTTTGGGATACGTTTGGCGTTCTCTTTCTCTCTCTCTCTCTGCCTTCAAAGTACGGGAAAAATTTTAAGTCGCGAAAGACGGGGCTCGTAACTACTCATCGCCCGCAAACAACAACACAAATGTGTCAGCCACACACAACACACAATTTCACCCTCGTTCCCACTTCCCCAAATCTCAAAGCTGAGAGCCCAATGCAAGTCAAACAAGAAGAACAAGTTAAATCAGAGCAATCATCGCTGCAGATCCCAGCTCTTGAACCCAACGACCAAGTTGCCAGTTTGCAAAGACAGGCGTCCCACCTGCTTATCATTCTCGAGCAGTTCACCCAAAAATCGCTGCCATTACCTCAAATTGAAACGATTATTGCTGATGCGGAGCTGATTGTGGCCCAAGCGCATCTCGTTCAAGTTGATAACTCTACGGCTCAAGGTGCTGCCTTCCTCGACACAATCAGAAGCCTCGAGACAGTTTTCCATCTGGCAAAGCAACAGACGCTCGATGGCATCGTCATTCATGTTGCCACATTCAAGAAATTGTTGAGGATTGGCACTGTGAAGCAATTGAATGGCAGAGTGAAGTATGCACCAAGAACGAACCGCGAGTCGTACAAGAGCGGTCAGACTTTTGACCTCAGCCTGAATTTGGAAGGCTTGGTGAGACCACCGCTCAGCTTGCTGAAAGATGAGGATGTTCTGACGATTGATGAGTTGGGCATTGAGGCTAAGAATGATGTGTTCTTGGAGATAGAGCACATCAAGGCGTTCCTGCCGGCCTTGCTATGACCAGTAACACACTTTAATCTTTTTATTTCGCTTTATCGTATGGCTGTTTTATGATCCTGTGGAATGAATTTCGTTTGATATTGAGCTTCTTAACGCTCTCCGGCACAGCAAACCGCGCCGGCTCACCTGTAACTTCAATCATAAATCCTTCCAACCTGAGCGACTCCAACTTGGTGAATTCATCAAGAGCTCCCGTGGGCCACCTCGTGTTCGCTGGTCCATCGGTGTCTTGAATGACTGTGAGTTTTTGGATGGGCTTGTAGTGAGAAATCAGGTCCCTAAAATCTGCAGCTTTAACAATGGTTCTTTCTTTAATATTGATGTAAAGTTCCCGCAATGCAGGGGCATTGAATGCTAATGCTGTCGCCAGTTGCAGGGGCAACCCTTGAATGTTGAGTTTCAACTGTCTCAGATTCTTCATTTCAAAGTTGACAAGTGGCTGCAACCCGTGTCGACCAGGTTTATAGGCAATCTCAAGGTATTCCAGTCTCTCGAGCAACTCCTTATGGTCAAACTTCAAAATTGCAAGCCAGTTCGAAGAGATGGCCAATTGCGACACGTTCCGCATAAAGTCGTATGAAAGAGCACCGCGTTGTTGGCAATCTTGATCCCAGATTGGCAGTGTAATACCCCACGCGGTCAATTTGACACTCTGCAATTCGTCACCGACAACAATTCCCTTCAACGACACCATCTCCAGCAACCTCACCCATAAATTCAACACCCGGAGTCGGGGCATCTGACAAGCTTCAATGACAAGGAGTTCACCTGGGTCGGCAATGGTCCGGACACGAAGCGTCCTCAGGGCAGGCAGGTCAACATGCTTGATTGCAGAGACACTGGTCAATTGCAAATGTTCGAGAGCCGGCATCCGGACACTCTCGAACGTATCAAAGTTATCCTGACACGCGTCCCAGGGAGTAAAGTCCAATTGTAACGACGTGAGGTTGGCCAGATCGAGCAAAGGTGGCAGGTCCTGTGCAATGAATTCCGTAATGTGGAGCGATTTGAGTTGCGGAAACGAGCCAGCGAGCCCTCTTGTCGCGTGATCAGCAGCGCCTTTATAGGCTAAAACTGTGAGGTTCGGGTAGTAATGGCTGGCAATGGCGAGTTGATGGTTGGGGTCATTAAGTATAGTTCGGTTCAAGTTGACCGTTTTGAAGATGCCTGAATCTTGGATTCGTTCTCGCAATCTCTTTGTTGGTGATTCCTCGGTTTCCCAGACCAGGTAACTGCGCTTGCTGGTATCAATGTCGAATTGGACGCCCTCAATGTCGAGGAATTGTTTGCCAACAACTTGTAGTCCTGTTGACAACAAACGCGGCGGATCGCCAATCAGCGACGATTGGTGAAGTACCTCGCCCGCATCGACATTGGCCAACGCGTCGTTTAGGACGCGCACCAAATCATCAACGTGAGATTCATTGTAGATGACAGTAATGAAAGGGTGCAAATGGATTATCGAAAGCGCGTTGAAGAGCCCAGTGGCGTCGAGGTACGCCGATATCTCATGCCTTAACTCGTAAGGGAGCGTGTCCATTAACGTTTTGTTTTGTCTTTGACGCGTAGAACAGTTTAGTTTGTGTCAAAAGCTCTCAGTGTTGGATCGAAAAAAAGGGGTAGGGTAACTAACTAACACCCCGTTGATCGAAAGAATGTACAATGTCGCCAAACAAACATGATCGAAGCATTTTGAAGAGATGAAAATGGCTACATTGGAATCTCCTGGAAATTCTGCAATGGAGGGTGTAACGCATTTTATTTATTTTTGTCTTTAATTTCAGTCAAAACAACAATTTTAAAAGTCTTTTTGCGGAAGTTCATTTATGTCAGTGAGTGAGTGAGTGATTCCCAGAAAACCTGTGAAAAGCTAGAGGACAAAATATTAAACGTTTCGGCGTAGTTTGAACTTGGGTTGATTGTATAGAGCTCTTTGATGGTGCACACTTTTATATTCGTCTTGCTCCAATTGGGTTCTATATGAGAAAGCTATTCTGCTTTAAGCGGTGCTCTTGAAAAAGGGTCTGCGCCTTCTCTTGCCCTTTCTGAATACCTTGGAAAAGAGCTGGTTCTATTACACTGATTATAGCTTCAGACACGGATCAGAGTGTTGTTATATTCTCCCTCCAGCCGAATTTTCATCAACTACATAGCTAGTACTTGCATTGACTGACATTTTTAGCGTAGTCAATTAGCACCGGCCGGATGATATATCCACACCGCCGGCTATACGACGGCCTTTATAGTCTCTACACGTTCTGCACTTCACAGATATCCAACTTGTGACACTAGAAGCTCACCAAAGTCTACAAAACAGCCCAAAGCTTTCAGCTCAATGCAAGGATAGCAACACACAAAACAAAACAAATAAAAAAAAAACAAACGCCCAAATGAAATGAAACTCGTGATGCATGGACCCCTCTCTCTCTTTCTCTCAATGCTTTGGGCCACGACATTCACGGCACCAGCCTTCAATGTCCTCTCCACAACCACCCAATGTTCTCTCCAATACGACGTTTTCCAACCCAATGGCATCGCTGAGCCAAGGGTGATTGACCATTCCCCCGGCATCGGCTCTCTTCTCCGGGTTGATCGCCAGCATCGACTCCAGGAAACTGGAGATCTCCTCGGCATCGCCCGCACCGTACTTGTACTTGTCTACTAGGACATCTTTCAACGACCATGGCTTGAGCTTGGAGATCTTGCGCAGCTCTCCGCGCGAGTTGAAGAACTCACGTGAGTACTTGCCTCCTCTCATCAGTGAGGATGGGAACTTTCCCAGCAGCTCAACGATCTGGGCAATGTGGTCGTCATCCTTGGTGTAGCTGTGGCCTTCCACCGGGTCAAAGAGGTAATCCCCTGTGAGCAATTCAAAGATGAGACATGCCAAACTCCAGACATCGGCGGACGCACCCCAGTCGGCACCAACAAGGACTTCAGGCGAGCGATACTGTCTCGTCTGAATGTCGTTGGTGAAGTGCTCCGAGGTCCAGCAAGCGTTGCCCAGATCGGCAATCTTGACGCCAATCAGGTTCTTTTCAGTGTCCCCTCTGCTATCATCCTCCCCGGTAATGTGCATCTCCTCGAAGGAATTGACCACTGTCTTGCTGTTGTTGTTGTTGTTGTTGTTGCTCGGTATCAATGGCGACCCCGTTCTTCTCAACGGGTCCAAGAGTGGCATCGCCGACGCAATTGGCGATGGGAGTGGCTGTGATCCGGTGATGATGGTGTTGCGTCTCTGTCTTCTGCCGTTTCTCGATGGCGTCGAGTTGCTTGACGACGAATTTGTCCTGTCGAGCGCCGGGATTGAGCTCGAAGAGCGACCCAACTTGGACTGGCGTCTCTCGAGCTTGCGCGTCTCTTTGGACTGACGCTCCAACGTCTCAACCATCTGCACAATCTGCTCAACGTCGCCAATCTCGATCAGCACGTTCTCGGGCTTCAGATCAGTGTGGATCACACCGACTCCACGATGCAAAAAGTCGAGCGCCAGCAGCAACTGTTTGGCAATCTGCTTGACATAAATCACTGGGATCCCTCTATGCTTATACTTCTTGATCAAGCTCAGCAGATTCTCGCCAAGGACCTCGAATACCATGACGACGTGCTTCCCGTTCTCGCCCTCGTGCCAGAAGGAGTCGAGGAAGCCCACGACATGCTGCTTGCCCTCGTGCTGGATATCGTTGCAACTCACCTGTCTGAGGAGCTTGATCTCGTCGAGCGCTGTTTCTGTGTAATGTCTCGCAGACCGCACGATCTTGACAGCGACGTGTCTGTTGAGTTCGTTGTCCTTGGCCAGCCACACAGTTGAGAAGTGTCCCCATCCCAGCTTGCGGACAAGGGTGTACTTGCCCTTCTTGTACTGCTCGCCCTTAAAAGCAGGGTGGTAGCCACCGTCTTTGTAGTCCTCCTGGTGCTCCTCGTTCTTGGTATCGACCTCTTCCTCCTCGTCTGTCGAGGTATCAATGTCCGACTCCTCCTCTTTAGGGGTGGCTGTCGAGGGCGTCTCCGTGTCGAGCCGCGACGGCATCTGGCGCTGTGATTGGAGGGCTGCCGAGAGATTGGATCTGGCTGGTGCGAAGTGTGCCATTTGTGAGGAGGGGGAGGAGGGGTAGTCAACTCTTCACAGCTGATTTCGGCGCCACGGGCTTGTTCCTTTTATGTCAACAAAGGCCAATTGTTTTGGCTTGTAGGATGATAGAAAAAAAATCCGAGAAGAGAGATCCGGCCGGATGATAACAACTGAGCTCACGTGAACAAAATGAGAACCGGGGTCCTTTTTGGCTTCCAAGACAACAACAAAGGCAACAGCATCGGAAGCGAACGCTCTGTCAGTTTCATACTCTGATGGACTTGGATCAGGTGCTCTACGGCCTCGATCCGTATATAACCGCCTCAATTGAGAACACACCGCCTGAAAATGAGGTCTATAAGGACAGCTATGTCACGCTCCTGTCGCAACTTGCACTTTTGCTTAGGGAACAATCGACGCGTGAGAATCCGCTGTTCCAGTCCAATCTGCGGCACATCGTTGCTGCCACTGCCAAGTTATTGAATCTGATCGAGAAAAGCCACGCCAGGGACGTTGTACTGGAGCTTTTGAAAGTATTGATCAACGGCATCGCCGATGTTGATGCCAACAGGGATGTCCTCATTGCTGACACAGACCTCTTTCCAGCGATCACAAGACACATCAAGGAACAGTTCGACGATGACGAGGTCAACGAAAGAATCTTCCTCATGATTCAGAACCTCATCATTGATGACAAGTCTGGTAAATATGCCAAGAGGATCCAGTATTTGTGGGAGCCCGTGTTTTGGTACATTCAGTACAATGTCGAGAACCAGGGGGCCATTGAGGTTCTGGAATTGCTCATACAAGGCGGAGTTGATAGGGTTACACTAGATATGGTATTGCAGATAACCAGCAAATTGGCTGGACTGTTACAGAAGTACCGTGGCAAGGATTTCATCACCGATGACGATGGCACCGATGAGATCATTGTCGCTTATTCCAAGATTGCAGAGACCCTTACCCTTGACTACGGTTTGAAGTTTGACGAAACTGTGGAGAACAAGCTCCAAATACTCCTGATTGACATGTTGCACACTGTCGGGCAATGGGAACTGCCAAACAAGCTGAGGTTCCAACGTTCCATCTATGCCACCATTGGCAACATCTCCTCCAATTACACATCCAAGAACACACTCGCTTACAACCTGGACGCTGAGAAGAACGCATACGTCATTTCTGCTGTTTGCCTGATTTTTGCCAACTCCATTGACTCTGAAAAGTCCCGGGATGCGCTTTTAGAGCGATACCCACAGCTGGTTGAAGATCTGATGACAAAGATTCAATACTTCACCGATGCCATTTTATTCCAGGGCTTGCTCCAAATCCTCAAACATGTAATCACTATTGATACATACTTCCAACTCTTTACAGATTTTCAAGCCTTCAAGCTGCTCATAGACTCACTGGTGCCAAACACCCAATACTACCCAAACTTGGCACCGCTCTTCGCTGCATTCTTGAAAAAGCTATTGGTCTACTTGCAAAGGGAGCAATTCATCCGGATCTTATCGATTGATTCCCTGGTTGATTTCAAAGATGATGGTGCCACTATCCTCATCTTGAACAAGTGCATTATTTACAACGTTAACCCTGAGCTCCAAAAGCATCTGATCAAGAGAGCAATGAATCTCGTGAATGGTCAGATCGATATCACCACATTGTTCCAGTTCACAAAGACTGTCGGATTACTGGCACGTAATCAACCCGAGGTGCTTATCACCCAATATCGGGATGAACTGGTGTCTCTCTTCACAGCTGTCCTTGCCCTGGATGAGTCTGCCAGCGCTGCAGTCGCTGTGAAGAACAACACGAGATTCAGCGCTGGAATGCTGAGAGAGAAGGTTAAGGATGATGCAGAGTTGCGGCTCTTATGCGAGAGGTTACTCAACCAACAACCGTAAGGATCACGTCCAATTCTTGGGTACAGAGCATGGGGGCATATATACACGCACTGGAATAATGTCTTTGATTAGGTCTCCCATGCATCTTCCATGTATCCTTTCTTTATGGGTATGCTATTGGCTCCATGATGTTAGGTAGTGGTCTGGTGTGGAAAGTGTTGCCCCTGGAGATATCCAGGGTTTTAATAGAAGGAGCCATTTCCATTCCATACTCTCCCATGTCGCCAACCATCTCAATGTTGAATCCTTGGAGTTTGAGGTCCTCGAGACTGGTAAATGCTTTGAGAATAGCCCTCGACCAAGTCATTTGATGCTGTGTGGGCATCCAGTCCATCTTCAACTTGACTACACTGAGATGCTTAACCAGCGCCGTGTTGAGGGCATCCAGCGAGCCCAGGAAGAAGTCATCATTCTTGATGGTGATATCCATGCTCTCGAGGTCCACGAGGATGAACTTTGGTACCACGGTGCAATTGTCCTCGATGGTCAAACGCAGGGATTTCAACTTGGGTAAAGCAAGGGACATGTTGTAGTCTCTGTTGAAAGACAACGTCAGCGATTCGAGCTGCTCAAGGACAAACTGTGGAAAGAGTCTCTGTAGACACCAGGGTTTCGTCTCCAGGTGAGTGACATTTCTCATAAAGCTCGCATCTTGACCGAATGCCTTTTCATAAGGTGACACGAAGTTCAAGAATTTGAGGCTCTCGCCCACAATGAAACCTTGCACATTTGGCGGCGTGGAACCCGGGTCTGCTTTGAACGTGAATTGCTGGACAAGTGGTGCTTTGACGTTGATGTAGGACGGTGGTCCAAAAAGCTCGGTTTCATTGATGATCACTTCAAGCGATTCAAGGACAGGGAAGTCAATGTCGTGAAGGTAAAGGACGTCCTCAAGGACCACAGTTTTGAGTCTTGGGAATGACACGTTCCTTATCGCGTGTGTGAGTTTCTCATCTTCGTGCTCGTAATGGTTGGTCCATCGGCGCAACTGGAGCCTCAGCGTTGTCAGATTCGTGAACGCTTGAAAGTCAAAGCTTTGGAAGAAGCTCTGGCGAACACCGAGGTCATAAATACTGAGCGTCTTCAAGTCCGGGAAGTAATTGATGGGAGTGCCCTTCGGCGCTGCGATGTCGCAGTTCTCCAGGTAGATCGCCTGGATGCTCGGGTAGTAGTGGACCCTGGGGTCAAACAGGCTGTTGTGCTGGAACGTCAGGTCAGAGATGTGCAAGTCGACATACCTGAGCTTGTTGGCCTCTGTGAGCTGGTTGACGGTATCTGAGTGTCTCTTAGAGCCTCCCCTGAACCATTGGAGCAAGTAAGAGCAGTCGGCGCCGGTTTCAAGGACGACATGGATCCGATGCTTCAAGGCAGCATCGTAGTCTCGGCCGAGATCGAGTTGCCCTGCGTCGTTCAATCGCGTCATGCAGAGGCCCGTGGGCAAGTAGGTCACTGGCTCAGTGTCCTTGTTGCTGAGTAACGCGACTAGCTCGGTCTGAGGTATCCCACAGCAGGCAAACACATCGGGGCTGTAGAAGTCAACCAATCGGGGCACCGCGGATCTATTGTACAAAATTGTAATCAAGGAATGATATTCCGGCGATCGCAGAGTAGAGAACACGGCCTTCGCGTCAGCATAACCGAGGATTTGTAACTTCAGCTCAATCGGCAATCGATCCATCGGGGGTTGCAGACAGAAATGGTTGATGACGGCAATCACTTAAAAGTGTCAAAAACGGGGCAAATGACTGTTTTGGTCGATCGCGCCGAGGGTGATTGTTCCGCGCAGGGTAACTCTTGATAGAGGGAAAGCCGAGGCTCCTTCTGGCGGGGGGGGGGGGGGGGGACCCTGGACAGAAGAATACGATTATGAGATGAGATGGGAGG
>JAJMKO010000003.1:92139-135672 GCA_030569275.1 [Candida] sanyiensis | reverse complement strand
CAGATCACCATAAATTCCCATTGAGCGAAAACTAACACTCCATTTCGTGTGCCCAGTGGGTCCAGAGAAACCTCCAGATTCCAGAAATAGCATTTCCTCCTCTGGTAAGTCTCCCTTCCTCCGATCATAGGAGCGCAAGAATTTTGGCAGCTATGCCCCTAGTTTGGTGTCTGGTAATGTCTTAAAGCTTATCTTTCGGTTGCATTCAACCGCAAAGCCCTATAAATACTGCCAATGATCCCTGGAAATTATTGAGGTTGCATCTCCTTTTGGAACTACAGTCTACCAACCGTTCTTTACACTTGTCGTCACTTATTTTTGCAGTCCATTCTATTGTCTTTCATTCTTTTGGACTTCATCTATAGTTACATCGGAGAGTTCCTACAGCAACTCGTTAAGCTGAAGAAAAGCATTGAGCCCTTTTAAATGATAAGAGGTTCAAGGCTTAGGTCACTTGATTGAGAATGCTCTTTCCGTTGAGGTATCTGTGGGGCTGATTTACTCCATTAACTCGAGCAGCCCTATAAATACTATCAATAATCCATGAAATTTTTCACCACTCAGACCCCTTAATCTCAAGTTACGTGAACTAAAGTGAAGCAATCCCATGTTTCTTGAACTAAAGTATTATAATGTTGCTTGAACATGCATGAAGCAAAAAAATAAATATGACGACAACTGCAGGACTCGAACCTGCGCGGGTAAACCCAAAAGATTTCTAATCTTTCGCCTTAACCACTCGGCCAAGTTGCCTATTGATGTTGTGGTGGAACCACTCAAGATGTCTGATGTGCCGCCCACTAGCACGTGTTTTGAGCAGATATGAATTTTTTACGTGTGTCCCCAAAGCAAAGAGAATCGTTATGGAGAACCAACGAACTGGATGGCAAAAAATGGATCATTTTCGTGATCTTGGCTAAGGATTCACAACTGTAACCTGTGACACTGGTGACTGACTAGAGTTAACAGAATAGACTATCATAATGAAAGGCTAGATGACATCAGTGTAGTGACTGATTGATTGATTGATTGATTGTGGATTGATTGAGTGTACACCCAGATTCCCTTTTTAGTACGAAACAAGTCTTGATTCATTCACACTGCCAGACACTACGATCTCTATCAAGACTTTAACTTATACTCCACATAAATTTCCAGTAAAGTATCGCATTCTTTTGATCTATCCGATAATATTCGATGGTTTCATTGGCGCAGTGATGAGTGGTCTTGAAAGGAATGCAAGCGGGTACCAATCAATCTTTCTGTCGTTCGCCTGTGTATGCTTCCCAATGGGATTCGGGACTCAGATGAAAGCGGTTTGTGAGTACTCATTATTAAAAGACAGAACGCTATTATGTAACTCAGTCCAGAATATGGCTATTCTGGTCTTTCGTTTTGATCTCAGGCGTCAATGTCTGTGCTATTATTGCGCAGTCAATAGATGACAAAATGATACATCCCCTGGAGCCCAACAGGGGTCTCACAGAGTAAATAGCTACTAAGCTATTTTGAATTAATGACCCACACTACGACAGGCAGGCCATACAAATTTAGCGACACCAAGGGCAAAAGGGGGCCTCGTCTCCTTCCTGTTTGGGCAACTCCTCTCAAAAAAGTCTATTTTTACCCGGCCTGTTGCGCGAATTGTTGATTCCATTGACGTTACCCGAAAAACACCAAAACAGAGCGTGCCAGACAAAAGAAGCCCACCAAGGTCCCAATTCAGCGCCTTGCTCTGATAAAAGCTCCTTTTTGTCCGACTCTGCAGTAAGCAAGAGTTCCAACCGCCGAGTCAGCCGCTGATTTATAGCTCCTTCACTTTGTTGCCGCTCCTGATCTGAGCACCCTTTCCCAACCCCGATAAGGTTCCACTGCCCTGAGGAACAGGCCAGCCACACAGCTCACAATGTCTGAAGAGCACGACCTCGAGCACGAGCCCGCTGCAACGTCCAACCCATTGAGCGCATCCACAGGAATGGACTCCACTGTTATCGATACCGCCACCACCGCCACCGCTGAAACCAATGGCACCTCGGTCGCCGCCGTCAGCGGCGAGAGCCACTCTGAACAAACGGCACAAGAGCCAGAGCCATCGATCTCGACCAACAGTGGACCTGAGGAACAGGAGGATGATCAAGAGGACATGGCCGATGCAGAACAGACCGGGAACCAGCCTCAGGCCATACCGAAGGTCACCACCACCACCAGCTCCCCAGACGAAACTGATCCAATCACCCCGACCAAGTCCAACGCTCAACCTGTGCTTTTCCCAGTGGGCAGACACTCTCGCACCGCCTCCATAGTCTCCAATGCGTCGGTTGGATCAAGAAACGGCACTCACATTGCCTTTGTCAAGAAGTTCATCACGGAAGTGACGGAACATAAGGAGGCCAAGAAGCTAGCTCCCTTGATTGAATCTGCCAACAAGACGCTTAACAAGATCAACGAGGAGGATACATTCGACTCACTCGCTGTTTTTGAGACCTTGAGACTTGCCATTGAAAGTAAGGTTGTCGATGTGGTCGTTCTGGCCCTGGATTGTTTCTCCAAGATTTTCACCTTTCAGTTGTTTGAAGCAATCACAGTGCCAAAATCCAAGGCCACGGCCAAGGCAGTGGCCAGTGACCCAGATGACCAGCCAGAGCAGAGCAATGGAGACTCCTTAGAGCTCATTGATGCCGCAATTGAGACCATTGCAAGCAGTTTTGCTGGGGAGGGAACCGACCCGAAGATTGAGGTCCAAGTTGTCAAGGCTCTACTTGCTGCTGTTCTCAACCAACAGTTCCCACCACATGGCCAAACTCTTCTCAGGGCTGTCAGACAGATCTATAACGTCTTCATCTTGTCTCTGTCTCCAATCAACCAGGGTATTGCCCAGGCCAGTTTGACCCAGATTGTGAATGTTGTTTTCGAGAGGATCGAGAAGATTCCATATTTGAGAAATTCCAGCTTGTCTGCGATTCAGTCCAGTACGGCTATCAGAAAGAGCTCCACTTCTTTAGCCACCGATGACTCACAAACCGCAGCTGAATCCACTCAAGAGGACAGACAGGAACATTCCTCTGAACAGGCCCCTTTGACGTTGCAGAACTTGAACAACTTGAACGCTGAGCAGGAGCAACAGTTTGACCAGGATGGGTTTGACGCAAGTGAGTCTGACCTGATGATCAAAGACGCCTTCTTGCTCTTTAGGGCCATGTGCAAGTTATCCACTAAGAACTTGGAGAATGACTCTTTGGATATGAGATCTCATTCGGTTCGCTCCAAGCTGATCTCTTTGCATATTATTCACTCCATGATCAAGGAGCACATCGATGTCTTCACTTCGAATAACGTTACGATCAAATCTGTCAAAGAGCCGATCAAGTTTTCCGACGCCATCAGACAGTACCTCTGCTTGACCATCACCAGAAATGCCGCATCTCCCATCGCCCCAGTCTTTGAGACCACGTTGGAGATCTTTTGGTTGATTATCTCCAACCTCAGATCCCAGTTTAAGAGGGAAATTCCTGTGTTCTGGATTGAGATTTACTTCCCAATTGCCGAGCTGAAGACATCAACTGCTCACCAAAAGAGATACTTCTTGGTCATTGTGCAGAGACTAAGCAACGATCCAAGAGCATTGATTGAGTTCTACTTAAACTATGACTGTGACACGGTCCAGGCCAATGTCATCGAAAAGCTAATTGACCACTTAGCTAGACTTGCCCAAAACAGTGTTGCAATCACCCCGAAGCAAATGGCTGCGTACCGTGATGAGTCCCATAAGTCCATTGCTACCTACAATTTATCTCAGCTTCCGATGCTGTCTATCTCCAGACTTGCAACTGCTAAGGATACTGATAACTTGCCGTTCCCTGTGGAGTACGCACTGAAGATTACCTCGTTGAACTGTGTTCTCGGTATCTTAAGATCTTTGAACTCATGGGCCCAGAAGGGTCTGCCACAAGAGTTTGGCCACGCCAGAACGTCTTCATTGGCCAACCTACAAGCTAGAAAGAGATCTAATACTGCCAGTTCTGGTACCCAGACCCCTGTCAATGGTGCTAACGGCTCCTTTGAAGAGATTGATGACCCAGCTGAGTTGAATAATTTGAAGCAGCGTAAGACTGCTTTAGAGGAAGGTATTAGACAATTCAATGTTAAACCAAAGAAAGGCATTGCCTTTTTGATCAGCGGTGGCTTCATTGAAAGCGATAAGCCTATTGCTATCGCCAAGTTCCTCCTTGAGCAACCGGGCTTGGACAAATCCGAGATTGGTGATTACTTGGGTGAAGGTGCCAATGAGAACGTTGCCATTATGCATGCCTTTGTCGACTTGATGGATTTCAAAGGCCTATCCTTTGTTGAAGCGATGAGAGTTTTCTTGCAGAGCTTCAGACTTCCTGGTGAAGCGCAGAAGATTGACCGTTTTATGCTGAAGTTTGCTGAGAAATATCTGGAGGGTAACCCAAGTACTTTTGCCACAGCTGACACGGCATACGTTCTGGCCTACTCCGTCATTATGTTGAACACAGACCAGTATTCTACCAGTGTGAAGAATAGAATGACAATTGATGACTTCCTGAAAAACAACAGAGGTATTGATGAGGGCCAAGATTTGAGCCCAGAATTTTTGACTGGTGTCTTTAACGAGATTGCCAATGAGGAGATCATTTTAAAATCTGAGCAACAAGCTGCTCTTTTGGCTGGTGATCACAGCGTGCTCACTGGCCAACAGTCCTTTGGTTTCTTCAATGGCAGCAGGGATATCAATAGACAAGCATATAACCAAGCCACAAGAGAAATTGCCACCAAAACTGAGAAGTTGTTCAAGAGTTTGGGTAAGAACAAGTCCAATGACGTGTACTACTCTGCTTCGCATATCGAGCATGTTAAGTCCATCTTTGATACTTTGTGGTACTCATTCTTGGGTGTTCTAACCATGCCATTCACTGAATTGGATGACGAGGAGACTATCAAGACCTGTTTGGAGGGATTGAGACTGTCGATCAGTATTGCCACGATCTTTGACTTGGATGATGCCAGAAGGGCCTTTGTTGGGTCATTGGCTAAATTCACCAACTTGGGCAATGTTAGCGAGTTGAAACCAAAGAACGTTGATGCCGTTATCTTGCTGCTGAAGATTGGTGAGGTCTATGGAGATAACTTGAAGGACTCCTGGAAGGACATTCTTACAGTCATTTCGCAGATTGAGAGATTGCAACTGATTGCTCAAGGTGTCGAGGCCAACGTTCTCCCAGATGTTGCCAATGCAAAGGTCCACAGAGCCTCCCTTGAAAGTCAGCATCCTGCCCAACATGCCAACGGGTACTTTTTTGGATTTGGCAAGAAGCCAACTTTGATGGAGCAAGCTCAAACCAATCACCAGAATCAACATCTTGACCCAGAAATTGGTGCTCGTCTGTTGGGAACCGATGTCGTTGTGTCAATTGACAAGATTTTCTCACAATCAGCCCATTTGAATGCCCACGGTATCATTGAATTCATCACTGCTTTGACTGAGGTTGCCAACGAGGAGATTGAGTCGTCTCTTGATAGCGATACACCAAGAACTTTCTCTTTGCAAAAAGTCATTGATGTGTGCTACTACAACATGGGTCGTATCAGATTGGAGTGGTCTCCTATCTGGGTTGTCATTGCCGGGTGCTTCAAGAACATTGGCACCAAGCACAACCCAACTGTTGTGTTCTTCGCGCTGGACTCCTTGAGGCAATTGTCGACGAGATTCCTCGACATTGAGGAGCTGACGGGATTCAAGTTCCAAGAGGAGTTCTTGAAGCCATTTCTCTACATCTTGAAGAGTTATTCTGACCAACAGGTGTCTGAGTTGGTTTTGAGCAGTTTGGGAAACTTGATTCAATTGAAGGGTGCCAAGATCAAGTCTGGTTGGAAGACCATCTTTGCCGTGTTGAGTTACACGGCCAATGACAATAACCAAGTCACTGTTGAGAAGACGTATGAGATTGTTGATGCCATTTACAGAGACCACTCCAATGTGATTTTCAGCATTGATGATGCGTTTGCCGATTTTGTCAATGTTTTCAAAGAGTTGGCCATGAATGGCAAATTCCAGAAAGTCAGCTTGCACACTTTGCAAAAGCTCAAGGTGATCATTTCAAAGATTGCTGGGTTGTCATTTGATGAAGACGATGAGTTGAGACATTTGAATAACAAGGACATCTTCAAAGAGTTCTGGTACCCAGCGTTGTCCAGTTTTAACGAGGTGATAATGAAGAGCAACGACTTGGAGATCAGATCCAAGGCGTTGAACTTGCTGTTCGATCTGTTGGTCCAATTCGGTCGGATGTTTGATGAGAATTTCTGGGATCAGATCTGTGTCAACCTGTTGTTCCCAATCTTTGGCGTTTTGAGCAAGCACTGGGAGATCAACCAGTTCAACAGCCACGATGACCTATCAGTGTGGTTGTCGACCACTTTGATTCAGGCGTTGAGAAACATGATTGCGCTGTTCACCCATTACTTCAGCGTCTTGTCGAAGATGCTGGATGGGTTCCTGGGCCTGTTGATTTCCTGTATTTGCCAGGAGAATGACACGATTGCCCGCATTGGTAGATCGTGTTTGCAACAGCTAATCACGCAGAACATGAAGAGCTTCACCGATGAGCATTGGGAGAAGATTGTCGGCGCTTTTGAGAAGTTGTTCGAGCTGACGACGCCAAAGGAGTTGCTTGACGCTGATCCATCTGGGGGGTTGTCCAAGACCGAGGATGTTGCAGAGTCGAATGGGTCGCCTGATCTTGGCAAAGGTTTGTCGAAGGCCAAGGTGAAGGACACCATTGTCATCAAGTGCATTTTGCAACTGTTGATGATTGAGACGTTGAGCGAGTTGTTTGAGGACGAGGAATTTTACGAGTTGGTTTCGTACAAGTTCCTGCACCGTTTGACCTCTTTGTTGGAGCAGTCGTTCCGATTTGCGAGGGGTTTCAACGATGATTACGCGTTGAGACACCGTTTGTGGGATGCTGGCATCGTGGAGAAGCTGCCAAACTTGTTGAAGCAGGAGTCGTCTGCCGCGGCGGTCTTCATCAATGTGAACTTCCACATTTACTCCGACTCGAACAAGGTTGCCACCAAGGAGAAGGAGATGATTAGCACCAGTTTGATTCCGATGTGTGTGTCGATCGTGGAGAGATATGTCCAGTTGGACGACAACACGCAGCAGAGAAACATTGTCACGTGGAGACCTGTTGTTGTCGAGATCTTGCAGGGGTTCTGTGAGTTGGAGCACAGCGATTTCAGCAAGAATGTGCCACATGTCTACCATCTTGTGCTGGACATTTTGGACAAGAGTGTCCCGGCCGAGCTCAGAACTGCTCTCAAGGCGTTCTTGGGCCGCATCGGGGACGTGTACATTGACGCAGAGACGTGAAGAGAGAGAGAGAGAGAGAAAGAGAGTGCCTGTTATATATTTTTGCTCCATCAAAGGTGTGGTTTTTTGGCGTTGTGTCAGTAGAGAGGACCCTTGTTTTTTCTATACTCTCGGGCCGAGAGTTACGCTAAGCGGGTGGCGAGCACCCGTGACCAAATTTACCCGTGCGATTGTTGACTTTTTTTTTTTTTCACGCTGAAAAATTTGTGCTGTGGAAGCCGGGCGAAAAAAAAAAAGCTTTTGCTGAAAAATTCTTTCAAAAAAAGCTTCGTCAAAGAAACTCCCCACCAAACTACCCAGAAAGATGAGTGTATGTGACGCTTGATTTCGGCCCGGAGTGAGCTGTTCTGTTGGGCGACCGTTTTGTTGCGTGAAATGAGGGGCTTTTGGAGCGCCAAAGAGAGCGTTTGTTTTTTTGCGCGGGGTTTGTTTGAAGTTGGAGGTTGAGACTTGGACAAGTTGGCAATGAAGTTATAAGAGGTCACAAGACTTGGACCAATTGGACTATGAGATTGACGCAACAGACGCGAGCCGGACAGAAGAACCATCGAATTGACAAAAAGTACTAACCTGATGCGCAGAACCCATTTGACCTACTAGGTAACGACGTTGAGGACGCCTCCATCGTCCCTGTTGTCCCAAAGGAGATTGTCAAGAGCACCACCTCCTCCAAGAAGGCTGACGCCCCACCAGCCTCCGCCAACCCAGCCAAGGCCAAGGGCGGCAAGAAGCCAGTCACTGGCAACGAGGCTGCTTTCAAGGACAAGTCTGCCGGTAGAACCCACAACAGGGACCAGCAGGTTGGCGACAAGGCTGCCCAGAGAAAGTCCAAGCCAAGAACCGACCGTCAGGCCAGATCTTTCAAGACCGACTCTGAGAAGAAGGTCAAGCAGGCTGGTTGGACCGCTGACGCTGACTCTGAGTTGGCTGCCGAGACCGCCCCAGTCGCTGTTGCTGAGGACGCTGAGGAGGCCCAGGCTGCCCCAGAGGAGCCAAAGGAGCCAAAGAAGTCCTACGCCGACTACTTGGCCGAGCAAACCGCTGCCAAGCCAGCTGGTGCCCTCGGCAGAACCATCGAGTCTGCCAACGAGGAGGACATTATTGTCAAGGTTCAGGAGTCCTTCATCGAGGCCACCAAGGCCAAGAAGAAGTCGACCAAGACCCAGAAGACCAAGACCTTCTTCGAGTTTGAGGCTACTGCCCCAGAGCCAGAGCAAAGAGAGAGAGCCCCAAGAGACTCCAGAGACTCCAGAGACTCGAGAGCCCCAAGAGGTGGCCGTGGTGGTGCCCGTGGCGGCAAGCCAGCCGCCCGTGCTCCAAAGGCTGACTACAAGCCAAAGGGTCCACAATTCAACGAGTCCAACTTCCCATCTTTGTAAACTGGGCAGTGGCTTTAATAGGGATATTTTTTTTTTCTCCCTTGAGGGACTGAGGTTCTTCTATATATGACTCCTCCCTCTACAAACGAAAAAAAAAAGAAGAAAAGCAAACAACAAGGAAATGTATGAAATGCATGGAATGACTATGAAGATGTGGTTGTGTAGGAACTAGTCCTTGAGGATGGCCTTTTTGTGCAGGACACGGGAGCGTGTGCACGCCCAGCCGCTTGCCGGGTCCATTTTATTATTGCGCCAAACGTAGTTGGTATAGGCCCAGTCCTGGTCGACTTTCCACGTTTCGTCGAGCCAATGGAAATGGATGCTGCTGAAGGGCACCTTGTCAAGCGCGTAGTTGTGCTCGTTGCGCAGATTGGTGAAGTTGCTGCGCTCAAAGGGGAACAGGTTGTCGCCGAATTCGGACAGCCAGGGCAGCAGTCTGCGCTGGTTGTGTCTGATTTGGAACTCGATAATCCTGTGGTTCTGCTTGAGCGAGTTGACAATGACGTAGTCGCCCAGGGGATCGCAAAAGTCGGTCAGGAAGAGCTGTTTGAAGAACTTGAACCGTTTGAGGATCAGCACGGTGCCAATGAGCCAGTCCGCGTTGAGGTTGGTGACGAGCACCGCGTTGCAGAGGAGAATGAGGCGTTGGTCGAGGACGCCGCAGCGGATGAGGAGGATGTAAAGCGGCGAGATGATGAGGAGATAGTTCAACACGTTGAACTGCACCCGCAGGAGCTCCCCCAGCCTCTGCAGCTTGAGGAGCAAGTTGTGGACGCACACCGTAATCTCCTGCACCGTGGGGCTGTCGTGGTAAATGTCCAAATAGAGCGAGTTGACAAAGAAGTTGAAGTTGCAGTAGACGAAGGCGACGAGCAAAGGCGACAGGTAGTACCCGAGTCTCCAGTTGTACACGAGCACATACACACACGTCTTGATGAACAAGTGGTAGTACGTTGTGGAGACGCTGAGGGCAAAGTTCAACAGCGCGTCGAGGAGCAGCAGCAGCGGGAAAACGCGGAACAGCAGCGCCTGGACGCGTTCATTGGACTCTGCCTCAACGGCGAGCCGCGTCGGAGCGAAGTTGGCGATCATGTGATTGAAGGCGGCGCTATGCTTTATAGACAACTCCACATTATCTTTTTTTTTTTTTTTTTTTTTCGGTTGGCGGCTATTTTCTTGATCTTTCGGAACTCCGCCCATTAACCTATATAAACCTAGGCCTCCAGCCCGCCCCATCCCAAAATGAGCAGTCCAATCTCGTGCAACGAGTGTCGCAGAAGAAAGATCAGATGCGACAAGTCGCTGCCGCAGTGCAGCCATTGCAGCCAAAGGGCCATTTCGTGTGGCTACCCGGGCAAGTTCCGCTCGATCGAAGTGACCAGGATTGACAAGCTCAAGCTACCCACCACCAGCAGTGCCGCGCGGCGGCAACTGATGCAATGCCAGCAGCGAATCAGCGAGTTGGAAGCCAAGTTGAAAACAAGCGAGGACCTGATCTCGATCTTTGACACCAATGCGATCGTCACCGAGAGCAGCGTCGACGTGACAAAGGGGACCTACTATGGCGCCAACAGTGTGACGACGATGGAGAGGGAGATTGGCCCGCTGTTGAGGAAGTCGTCCCATAACAAAGCCCTGAACGCGGAGAAGAAGGCCTTGCCTGTTTTGCTCGGGGACCCCGTCCGAAACGTGGCGTTGATGAAGACCATTCTCAACCAGTTCTTTGACCCGGGCAAGTACAGTTTCCTCAGCGACATGTTTGACAAGGCGGAGCTGATGCAGTTTCTGGATGAGTACCCGAGAATCGAGGTGTGGCGCCATGACGAGCAAATGATCTCATTGCTGGCCGTGTTGCTCGACGTGCTCAAGAACTGCCTCAATTTCCAACTGAACAATGCGCCTTTGTTGGACAACCAGCCCAAGAAACTCGGCGAGCTGCTGCAGCAGTACTACCATATCTGCAAAGTGCAAGAGACAGAGACGTTGACGTTGGTCAAGACGCAAATTGTGCTGCTAAACTACTTCCATTACTGCTTTGACTTCCCCAAGGCCTGGAAGATGCTGTTCCAAATCGTGTCCAACAGTTACAGCATCGGCCTGCACATCACACAGGGCCCCGTGTGGCTCAAGATCAACTTGATCGAGTCCATCCTGTGCTCGTTATCGGCGCGCCCGTCCATCTTGCCCAGTAGGCTGACGAGGAGGGACCCTGACATTGCCAACGCGGGCGAGCTCGAGTTTGTCGAGCTGCTGCGGCTCAAGAACGAGGTCAATATCGCCGCCTATATCGCGGACAGACCGACCCCAATTGAGGAGATCCTGGCGCTCGATCTCAAGTTTGACATGTTTTCGAGCTATCTGAGACAGCAGATTGGCGCTTCGGATCACCACCACGGCAACAAGCGACCGAAAATGGACAAGGAGAGGTTGAAGTTCCTGTTGTTGATGTTTGCCTCGTTCCACTTGAACCTCCACTGCGAGTCGTTTGAGACCCATCGCGAGAGTGACCAGAAAGTGATGCGGTTGTTGATGGATTTCATCTCAATTGTCGACATGGCAGTGCCCACAAACGCGTTGCACATGCTGCGGGACACATTTGCCTCGCTCGAATGTTTGTTCCACCAGTTTGGCCTCATCTTTCTCAAGTTTGTGCATCACAAGACGGCCAAGGTATTGCTCAACAATGACCGCACAGACCACCAGGACATTGAGAAATTGGCCGGGTTGCAAGCGCGACTGGTCAAGTTGTACCACGAGAACCCTTCCTTCGTGAACGAGCGTGTGATCAAGGTGTTTCAAACGATCGAGTCGTTGCCCATTGAGTTTCTCTCGAGACATGTGCCCGACGATGGCCTTGCTAACGACAAAGCCGCCAGCAGCAGCAGCAGCAGTAACGCCAACGCCGTCTTTGACAGCATACAAGAGCTTTTGGACAGCGTGCAAGCGGATAAACTGCTCCACAACCTTCTCGAAGTCCGCCATGACTTGTTCACAGACGACCCAACGCTCAGCCTCAGCAACGGACTTCGAAGTGACGCTATGTGACACCAACGGAAAAATGGAACATTCGATGCGTTTCCAACGGACAAAACAGATGTAGTAACATAAGCGTGCATGCGTCAGTGCGCGCGCACTGCACGCGCGCACTGATTGGCTAGTGGTTTCAGCGGACGCGGGGTGGGGTTAGTTCCCGATACGGCAAAAAAAAAAAAAAAAAAAAAAAAAAAAGAAGTTTTTCTTCTGGATGACATCAGCAGCGTCACAATTTGTCACAGCCACGGGTTTTGGTTGGGCCAATGACAATTTCAATGAAATGTTTTGTTATTTCTCGAGGCGCCAGCGCTGAAAAAAAAAAACCGCAGAGACTTCCCCCCACTCCCTCCCAACGCTCTTTCCAAAGCCTCAGGAGGAAGCAAAAGCAAGTGTTTGCGCCCCCATCCACGTCAACAGACACAGCAGCAGTCCCTTCCCACTTTTTTTCGCCAGCAGAAAGCACCTCAAACTTGCCATACGCCACTCGACGCGTTTGTGTGAGATCCCGCTCTGATTAGCCCCAAAAAGACAACAACAAGCAACAACCAAGCACAAGTACAGCGAGCAAATGGCCCCACCAACAGCAACAGCAACAGCAACGGCAATGGCAATGGCAACTGCGACTGCGACTGCGACCGCGACCGCATCGAACGCGTCTCCGTCGTCTTTGCAGCCAACGTCGCCGTTCTCGCAGAAATCGGTCAATTTATCCTCCTCGGTGTCCCAACACAACTCGCCCGACTTCATCACCTCGGCCACTTACAAGAAACCAACGACGAAACACGTCACCTCGTTGTCCACCTCATCGCCGGCAGGCATCGCCATCGCGTCCCAAGTCACCCCGAAGAGACTCGCCGACTTGCTCTCCGCGACGGGCCCGCTTGCCATCAGACACATCACCTCGAACCTCTCGAGGCAACTACAAGGGTTCGAAAAATTGTCTCTTTCGAAACAGAGAAGATTGATCATGAGTTGTCTCAACCAAGGCTGCGAGGAGGACTCTGTCGTGTTTGAGAAGATTGGCTGGGGCCAATGGACCGCCAAGAGAGTTGAAGACCCGAGCAAGTTTGTCCTGGAGAGGGACGCGATGAAGGTCCAGAACGCCAAAGTGAAGGATGACGACACCAAGGACAAGCCGCTCGCCGCGTCGGGCGCGCAGGCCAGAAGGGAGTCCATCACGAGAAACAGGTACGAGGCAGACCACCACGATAAGCTCCTCAAGCCCAAAGTGGAGTTCAACAACGATTTCGCCATTCTCTCGGATGACGAGGAGGAGGAGGATGCCAGCTCAGATTTTTACGACGAGGACGAAGAGGAGGACGGTGTCTTCAAGTTTGAGGATGAGGAGGCAATCCCGCCATTGAAACTCAACTCGAGACTCATCTCCCCACCGGTCGGTTCTAGCGCTTCCTCCTCAAGAAGACAATCGAGGGGTGGAATCACCAAACCAACGCTCAAGACAAAGAGATCCAACTCCCAGACACCAAACTCCCCGGATTTGCTCTACTACCGTGCCTCGGGGAAGACTAGCATCAACAGACGCCACAGCTCGATAAGGTCCACCTTGGACACCCCAAGAGACCACGACATGGACCTCGGGAGCGACACCGATGAGGAGGACTGGGCCACAATGGGTGCCTCCAAGCTCCTGACCTCGGGCAACAACAGCAGTGTCAACATTAGTGTTGGAGATAAGTCCAAAGAGGTGCAGCAACTGGAGAAACAAGGCGGCTTGAAGCAGGACGAACAAGATGCGGCGTTCGCATTGGTTGGGTTGGGATCGGTTTGATATCGATGCAGGCCGATATGCTTTTTTTTTTCTTTCTTTCTTTTCAATTCTTTCTCTCTATATCTTGCTTTTGGTTTGACACCTCAGTGAAGGTTTACACAATTTCCTAATAATAAATGTACATCTACTTTTGGCTTAGAGAACCCATGTAAGTAACTACAGACAAAAGATTTATACTGCGAGGAAATATATTAAAAGGACCAAAAAAGTAAAAGCATTCAATGTCTAAAAAACGAAATCAAACAATTTACTTCTTACCGGCCTTTTGGGCAGCCTTGGTGACCTTACCAGCCTTGTCGGACTTCTCGACAGACTTGATAACACCGACAGCGACAGTTTGTCTCATGTCTCTGACAGCGAATCTACCCAATGGTGGGTACTCAGTGAAGGCCTCAACACACAATGGCTTGGTTGGGACGAACTTGACAATGGCAGCGTCACCAGACTTGATGAACTTAGGGTTCTCCTCCAACTTCTTACCAGAACGTCTGTCAATCTTCTCCAAGATCTCGTCGAACTTACAGGCAATGTGGGCAGTGTGACAGTCCAAAACTGGAGAGTAACCAGCAGAGATTTGACCTGGGTGGTTCAAGACAATGACTTGAGCGTTGAAAGAGTCAGCACCCTTTGGTGGGTCGTTCTTGGAGTCACCACAGACGTTACCTCTTCTGATCTCCTTGACGGAAACGTTCTTGACGTTGAATCCGACGTTGTCACCTGGGACACCCTCCTCCAATTGCTCGTGGTGCATCTCGACGGACTTGACCTCAGTGGTGACACCAGCTGGGGCAAAGGTAACAACCATACCTGGCTTGATGACACCGGTCTCAACTCTACCGACTGGCACAGTTCCGATACCACCAATCTTGTAGACATCTTGCAATGGCAATCTCAATGGCTTGTCAGTTGGTCTTGATGGTGGCTCAATGGCGTCAATGGCCTCCAACAAGGTCTTACCCTTGGAGACACCAGCCTTGGTCTCCTTCTCCCAACCCTTGTACCATGGGCAGTTCTCGGAAGCCTCAATCATGTTGTCACCGTTCCAACCAGAGATTGGGACGAATGGAACAGACTTAGGGTTGTAACCAACCTTCTTGATGAAACCAGAAGCCTCCTTGACGATCTCCTCGAATCTTTGTTGGTCCCACTTGACGGAGTCCATCTTGTTGACAGCAACAATCAATTGCTTGACACCAAGAGTGAAAGCTAGCAAAGCGTGCTCTCTGGTTTGACCATCCTTGGAGATACCAGCCTCGAACTCACCAACACCACCAGCGATAATCAAGATGGCACAGTCAGCTTGGGAGGTACCAGTAATCATGTTCTTGATGAAATCTCTGTGACCTGGAGCGTCAATGACGGTAACGTGGTACTTTGGAGTCTCGAACTTCCATAGAGCGATATCGATGGTGATACCTCTCTCTCTCTCGGCTTTAAGCTTGTCCAAAACCCAGGCGTACTTGAAAGAACCCTTACCAAGCTCGGCAGCCTCCTTCTCGAACTTCTCGATAGTTCTCTTGTCGATACCACCACACTTGTAAATCAAGTGACCAGTGGTGGTGGACTTACCAGAATCGACGTGACCAATGACGACAACGTTAACGTGAGTCTTTTCCTTACCCTGTAAAAACTTTGTTAGTGACTGCGATCTATTTGTGATAGGGCAGGTGCCAGAAGTTCAGATAATCAAACCTCCATCAACAGAGGAGAGAAAAGGGTTCATCGACAGGAAACGCTGATTTGATGAGACCAATTCTTCTCTGGCATGTAGATGGAGAACGTAACTGAATCACTAGGAGCCTTTGGGAGCTAGTAACTTACCATTTTAATAGATTAGATTTAAGATACAGAAAAGAGGAGAAGGAAGAAGGTAGGAAGGCGGGAAAATTTTTCAAAAGAAAATCACAACTCGTCCATGATCGTCCATCAAGAAAAAAGAATTCAGCGCGAAAACTGCCTGATTTGATGTGTAGAGTTACCCGGTTCAAATGTCACATCGTAAAAACCGAGCCACCTCCTGTCTTTTTGCCGAGACAGCTGCGAATCGCTAAACGAAAAATTGAACTGTCACATGGCATTGTAATGCCCTAGAAGACATCACGTGATTTAAACTCCAGCCCTATCACATTGCAGACGCCTACAGGTAGATACTTGCGCAGGGTTTAGTTGTATAGAAGAGATATATATATGAATCATTTAGTCAGTATCAGCATCTAGGGAGTCCAATAAGTCATTTTGGTCATCAATGAAGCCAAACCTATCACTGCTGTTATTCATGCGAATACCAGACGGCCTTCTTGTGCTGTTCCACTGGATATGTCGTTAGTATTCCAATCTGAGTTTAAGATTTGGGGGCAGATGGACTGGTTCAGGACAAATCTTAAGGTTACAGTTGAAAGAGGTTGAGAGCAGACTAGACTCTGTAAGGTACTCATGAATTGATCGCTCCTCACCATTTTTAAACACTTACATTGCCAGAGAGGGCCGAAGACACCTTGGTACCAAGGTTGTAGGTGGGTATTTGTCTCCAACCACGATGGTTTAACACAATTCTCTTGTAGAGGAATCCACCACTGCAATAGACAAAGAATGCAGCAAGCAAAATGAAAAGGAAGATCCAGATGACGGCCAAGTTGTCAGCTTTTTGAGCAGTGAGACAAGCATGAACAGTTCTAACTTCAAAGAAATAATCACAATCATGGAGGACACCAACGAATGATATTTGGGCTTTTTGAAGAATCTCCTTGTCACAAGTGAATGAAAGGATTGTGGACTTCTTGTCAATCTTATTTGGACAATAGCTTCCTCCAGTGTAAGTCAATGTCAACTTCTTTCCCCTGAAAACAGGAGTGGTGTTGAAGTTTCCGATAGAGAACTTCTCTCCCTTGTCATCAATGTAGAATCCTCCCACTTCACTGGAGTTGACCTTGTCGCCCCCAAGACCGTAATTGTTGTTAACATCCACGTTAGGTTTCAACGGAGAGGAGCAGATACCCAAGGTGAAGTTCTTGTTATAATCATACCCTCTGGCACTCCAACCAACAATATTCTCCTTATCAATGGAGCTCAACTCGCTCAGATCGTAGAATCCGTTGGTTAGCGGATGATGCACAGAGCAAGGGACAGGTTCTAATGGTGTTTCAATGTCAGGATTCGTGGCACCCTTGGACGCAGGAGTCGAACTCTGTCCGAACCCCTTTTTATAATCAGGTGCAAAAGCAGCGCTTACGCCGCTAGAGAGCAGTAGAGACGCCGTCAGCAAAGGACAAAGTGCCCTTTGTAATGTGAATTTCATGATTGGGGGTTTTTGCTTTCAGATCGCAGCTCTAAATTTGCCGGTAGGGGCTCAACAGAATCTAATACAAAAGAGGTAGAATCAAGTGGGCTCAACAGCGGTGGTATTCGTCTCAAAAGAGCAGCTGGAAGTTGATTTCAAATAAGTCGGCCTAAATGGCTGTGCGCATTTCAGTGGAAAGACCAAAAATACGCATTCCGGAATTCGATAACAGTGGTAATTCCGACCTTTGTTTTGATCTCAATCTCGATCCCCTTTTTTGTGTCACTTTCCTCTTTGTAAAATCGCTGGCACACGCATTTTGCGGTTTGAGAAATGACACCAGGAAGCGATGAGAGCTCTAGCCTCTGTGACACACGTGCTATATCACAATGAGCAGACCCTCGGAGATGAGCAATAACGAGGCTGGCCAACTTTCGCTTGCCAGATCCTTTGTTGGCAAGCCAACGACAATGGATGTATCGTCGCTTAGTTTGGATGTGACTGTGATGAGATCAGAGTACCTTGCAGACGTTGGCTGCTCTTGCAGCGAAGGCGGCGATGAGTCTTACCAGGCTCTGGGATCCCCTGGAAGCACTGTATCCTTCAGTTCAAAGGTTCAATCAAACCAAGCGATTCCATTTGAGTGTTCGTTTCAGGTCATTGAGGATCAGAGAAAATGGGAAATATCTGAGGCATTGCCATCGGTAGCAAGGCCTACTTCTGAGAAAAGTGATAAAAAATCTGCAAAGGATCTTTTGAGACAGACCATTGTGGATTTCAGAGAGAAGTTGCAAAGTGCCAGATCTCACCAGCCCTTGAAACAACCAGTCCCATTTTCTAGAAAAAAAGACAAAACTGAGGACGAGCGATCACCAGGGATAGATGCCTTGAACTTGACATTTGTCTCTTCAAGTTTGGATGAATCCTTCAAGTTGAACATTGTGGAGATGAGCGACGACGACTTTGATAACAGGCCCGACTCGAAATTATCACACAAATCAGACATTTCACAATTGTATGATATCTACAGCAGGCATCATGCCATTTTGGGACAAGGGGATCAAGTTTTGCCCCAACAATTCAACTTTTCGGAGAATGACTCCATCAATACAGAACTCGATAGCTTGTCCCATGCACAACTGGTTAGACACTTGAGGGAAGCAATCCAAACACAAGAGAACTTCGATGATTACGATAGGTTCGGCACAAGGAGCATCTTGTTTGATGAGCTCCTAGACTCAGGTAACTTGACACCACATAATACACCTGTGGCCATTTTTCGAACTTCAGACGTACTCGATTCTGCCCAGGATTGGATTGTTTCACCTCCAAGCAGTTCATACTTACGAGGCTTAAGGCTTGTGACAGCGGGTTCATCTATTGAGAACAGAGGTGCAAGAAGGGGCACAGACGTTTATCAACCTGTACCAGAGGTCAATCCGACACCAGTTGTGGCTAACAAGATCTCTCAAAAAGCGTTGAAGAAGCTTGAACAAAGAAGACTAAGAGAGAGAACTGTCAATCACAATGATTTTTCAGGCATTGAAGAAAGTGACTTGGATCGTATTTTCCAAATTTCTGCCCCAGTTAAACAGGATCATCCAACAGTTCCCGTTGAGAAACCTATCTTCGAAGGTTTTACTTCACTGCATATTTCAGAATTTGCTCACAGCAATAAGCCACCTGAAATATACAACAATCCTTGCTCCTCAGGATCAACCTCATTCTCTGGTGCAGATGAACTGTTACACTCAGGTGCATCATTGTTGAAGTTGTTTCCCAACAATATTGATCACAATGTTTTTGCAAATTCAGAAAGACAGTACACCTTGAAACATAATGCGGAGCTGAAAAGTAAAGATGACTGGGTCCAGATTTTGAACTGTGCCTTCAGAATTGATGATAACATTTCGGAGGAGTTGAGGAGATGCAATGCATTTGATCTTTCTGTTCCATCATCGCCATCACCACTTCAAGAACCGCAACAAGATGAAATCAACCTAGAAGCTGCATGTGACTTCAGTGTCGACAGCCTAAAGAGGCCAGCCACTGCTGCAAGTTTGTTATCCCTGACGAATGAGAAGATGGCTGGTTTGTTTCAGAAGTTTTCAGCCAAGACACACTCTTCAATCGCTCATGATGACCATGTTGGATGTAAGCGGGGGCTTGATAATAAAGAGAACAAATATGAGAAGGCTGCCAAAGGAATTGAGAGTGGGTCTCCGTGTGACTATGGTTCCCCTCCTGGAATTGTCTTTCCAAAGCTGCTGAGTGACAATGGATTGACAATTGCACCTCCCGACGAGGTGTCACTGTCGAAATCAAGAACCACTGCTCCACGAGATGAAGAAGTGAGATCCATGGCGGGGTTTGAGCCACCTTCAGATGTTCACCATGCAAGCAATGTTGGACATGGAGGAGTCTCAAATGGGACATCTGTCAATGAATCCACAACATCTGGTTCCAACATCAGAAAAAATAGTGCTATCAGAAGAGTGCCTTTTAAAGTCTTTTCAAGACAACTGGCGAGGATCCCTAAGACAGGATCCACTTCTCGGCCGACTTGGGCCAGGTCAATTATGCGCAAAGAGTTCAGCGTGGGTATCGAGCGCGGTCCATTCAGAAAGAGATCTATCACCAAGCTCAACTTGGACTCTGGCGTGTCATTTGAAGGATGCACGGCACGATACATCATCAAGAATGACTTGAGGATGCCCGAAGCTGGCGAAGTTGCTGCTACTGAGGTTCCGAATACGGATAGTGTTGGTGAAGCAGCTGCAGGGCAAGATATCATGATTGATGGACTAGTGTCGGCGGTGGATACGATTGACGCAAGGTTTAGAGAGGATGCCAGTTCCACTGATTCTGTTCGGTGTTCCCGGGTGATTTATGACTACGTTCGGACGCCAGCACCATTGACAAAGGGTGTGAGGGGTGCAAGACCGTTCTTCAGAAAGGCTCTACTCAGTGGGTTGTCCAGAACTAGAGAACTTGCGCCGGATCATGTGGGGAAGAAGAAGACGAGTATCCGATTTGCACCTACACCTGAGTATGTGTCAGAAAGTTTGAGAAGGAGAAGGAGAAGGAGGAGGTGCCAAGACAGCGAGGTGGAGAAGGGCGATGATTGCAAAGCCAGAACCCGTGCAGCTATGTTTACCAAGAAGTTATTCAAGTGATTTTCATTCCTAGCGATACATAGTGTAATTTGGTTTAGTCAGTTCACCCCACATTTTTGCCAGAAAAAAAAAAAAAAAAAAAGCGGAGTAAGATATTCCTGATTCCCGATTTGGCGGACGAGATTAGATAAGCGCTGCCCTCGCTAGCCGCCACTCCCCAAGGGCCAAGCCCATTTACTAGCCGCGGCTGCGAATGTTCAACCAACTTTCCGATTCTTGCCACCAAACCAAAAGGATAATACTCTCTGCCAATATGCTACCGCTGACAGAGCTTGCGGCTAATATCGCGGGCTACGGCTACAAACGGGCGTACCCGCTGAACTCCGTTTGGCCGCCGCTGCGGCGCTCTGCGGTGATGGTGATCCTGTTTGTGGGCAAATATGGCGAGCTGCGTGTGTTGTTGACGAAGCGGTCCCGGCAGCTGAACAACTTCTCTGGTCACGTGTCGCTGCCTGGCGGGAAGGCCGACGACGAGCAAGAGACCGATTGGCAGATTGCCCGCCGTGAGTGCTTCGAGGAGATTGGATTCCCGTACGACGCCGAGTTGCAATGCCAGGGCCTGCAATTCACTCCACTAACGACGATGCCTTGCTACTTATCGCGCACTTTCTTGAGCGTGAGACCCACCGTCGGGATGCTGACACACCTGGACACAAACCGCGAGCACGAGCAGATCCGGCAGTTGAAGCTGCTGTTGAACCCTGGCGAGACCTCGTCGATATTCAGCATTCCGTTGCTCGATCTGATTGGCCAGAACACGAGGCAGGAGTATCTCAAGAGCTCGAACCGTTTTTACAAGTGGGGCAAGATTGCCTGGCCCTTGAGACACTATTACTACCCAACGCAATCGACGCATGACGTTGAATGGCTCGATGAGGTCGCTGACCTCAGCTCCGACGACGACCTGGACAACTTTGTCGATGACCTCAGTGAGCACTCGCACACGCACAAGGAGATCAAGGATTTGTGGGGGTTGACGGCACAGATCCTTTACGACCTGGCCAACATTGCCGTGGGCAAGCCGCATGAGAACACCATTGGCAACGAGGACTTGATCTATGGCCTGACGGAGTTTGGCGGACAGATGCTCGAGCGCAAGCGCACCGCGTGGGAGTCTGGGATGATTGTCAGCCAGAAAGGCCGCAGTTATGACGAAGTGTTGCCGCAACACGTTTTCAAACGGCTGGCGTCCGAGTTTAAGATGTGACAGAGTCACATGCTACCATTACAATAGCTGTCAAACTATATTTATTACTCAATACTCTACTATACAAGAGCTGTCATATTATATTCAATAGACTATTATGAGAGGCTAGAGCTGTCAACTACTGTAGCTGTCATGTTCTCGAACCTTCGGATAAGAAACCATGATGCTCACGTAATCCTTTCTTTTTTTTTTTCTTTCTTTTTTCCCGAGTTGTGTTCTCTATTTTTTTTTTCCGACAAAAGTTGTTGATCTTTTTTCGCCTTCCCAGCCTTCTCAACACCAAAAAAGAACCTCTAACAACGTCGCTATAATGGTCAGCCCAGCCATCTCCAACCTTGCGATCATGTTGATCATGATGCAGGTTTCCAAGCGTCTTGACTTCGAGAACCCGGACATTGTCTTCTACGTCCGTGTCGCCTTCATTGCCGCGCAGGCGTTCACCCTCGCCATCTACTTCTACGTCAGACAGGTGATTGTCAAGAAGAACGACCTCACCACGCTGAAGTTCGTCTCGCCACCTAACAGCATGGCCGGTGAGACTGAGGGCAAGCTCACCGTCACCACTGTCAAGGACTATGACCTCCAGCAAGTCCAATCCGCCATCAAGGGTGTCTTCACCTCGCTGGCCATGATGGGCTTCATGCACTTGTACATGAAGTACACCAACCCACTTGTCATGCAGTCCATCTCACCGGTCAAGTCCGCCCTCGAGGCCAACATTGTCAAGATTCATCTCTTTGGCAAGCCTGCCTCCGGTGACTTGAAGAGACCATTCAAGGCTGCCTCCATGTTTGGTGGCTTTGGCGGCGGTGATGAGGTCAAGACCGACAAGCAAACCATTGAAAAGGCTGAGAAGGCCGGCAACGGTGGTATCAAGGCCGAGTAGACTCGATAAACTACAGAATGTGAAACCAATCTACAAATTGTAGAGACACCCCCACAGTCACCATGGATTGATCTCGTTCTCGGCATCGCCGCCCCACGTCTTGTGCACCAACGAGCTGGGCACTTGCAACTCTTTGAAGATGCCATCGTCCTTGTTGACATCCAATCTTTGATTGTCCCTGTGGTCAGCAGCACCATCCTGTTCCTCAACCGCTGCATCCTGTTGATCATCTTCATCATACCCATCTCCTTCAGGCTCACTCTCGTCCACCTGCCCCTTGTTCTCATGCTCGGCAGTTCTCTGGTCATGGATCTCGTCAACGGCGTCTATAATCTCAATAGGCAGCACGGGCAAAAATTCTGACGCCCTTTCCCTTTGCAATCCACCAAGCCCGGCACCGTACTGGTCAACCAACTCGTTCAAAGTCGGCAGACCAACGGGATACATGTAGCTGGAATTCAACCGCACAATGTGCTTGTCCATATATGGCATCCTCTTGACATTCTGGTCCTTGGTTTTGGACAAACCTTGCAAATGAGTCTTGAGCTCTTTAGGGAACTTCTCCTCCTCAATCTCGTAACGGTACTTATCCACAGCTTGCAACAGTTGCATGTGGTTCAATTTGGTCATGTTGCCCAACAGTGCGGTCAGTTCGGCGCCAGATTGCACGGTTGTGACACATTGCAACCATTCCAACAATTGGTATAAAGGTTCAAAGAAATATCTCAGGATCGTGAACAGTGAGGTATGATAAAAGGCCAAGTCGGCTGGATTGGTCTCATCGTTATGGAAGAACATGCAGCTGTGGATGGCAGATCTCGGGGTGAACCCAGCGTCACTGACAATGGCCTCACCCTCAGTCAAGTTGTATGGGAATCGTGAGTAAATGTCGCTGTCAATATCTGGTAGCCTTGGCGTCAAATTGTTGGTTCTTGCCCAGTCTTCGAGCACTGAGAGATTCAGTCTGATTTGGATAGCCTTCTTCCGGGACATGAGCTTCTTGGAACCAATCAGCCTGTTGAATAGAGTGAAGGATAGCCATTGGAACATGACAGAGAAGCATTGCTGCTTGATCAATGGGTGCACCTTGTGAATGTCCAACACATACACCAACGCACCCAGAGTCTGGACAATCTTGATCGGCGAAGGTTTGAGTTGCTGCTTCACTGATGGAGGGTACAGCATGTGGAAAATGTCGTCAAAGGAGGAGTGCTTCACGTGTTTCTTCTTGAAGAAGTTCCAGTCATTCTTGTACAAAGTGTCCGAGAGGTCCGGGATGTTGGTGTAGTTTAGCAGGCAGTCTTCCAGTATCAGGTCCATTCTGAATTTGAGCGAGTTGGTCAACTCCATCGTCAAAGAGTTCAGCGTGACTATCAACTCTTGGAGCACCCCAGGGTATCTGGTGAAGAAGCCATCGTCTTTGCACAAGTAATAGTACAAGAAGTTGACAACCGAGACCCAGTAACTCTGCTGCACAATATCGCCGTCTTTCAACACGTTTGTCACGCCCGACATCGAACTTGTCACGTTGGATCTGATCTTGGTGAATGCCAAATTCATAAACGTCTCAACCAATGTGTCATTGTTTTTGATATGGTCGGCATATCTGACGCATTGGTAAATGACCGCCGCTGGGTATGTCACCTTGTGGGCGTGTTTGGAATGCAAAGTGAAGATGAAGTCTAGGATGTCGGAGATGTCGTAATCGGAGAACACCAGGTATTGGTTCTTGAGCAACTTGGTGAAGTTGAACTCCTCGTCTAGCACGCTGGCGTAGTGCAAGAAGTTGGCCGAGTCCTGGTACAGGCCGTCCTCGTCGACACCAGTTCCTGATATGCTGAGACCCGCGGTCTGAATTCTAATCTTGTCCAGGAGCTCGTCATCACCGTCATTGTCGTTGCTGCTGTCTTTGTTGTTGCTGTTCGAGGCATAAAACCCATCAACAGAGTCCGTCTCATCGGCACGTGAGCCAATGGGCGTGAAATTGTCTGCGTCTTCGCCACCCCATCCGCCAAACCGGTCGGACAGGTCACTTTTGAAGTTGTTGAGACGGCCACCGAGATCATCACGGACGTCACTGGCGTAGGCAGAGCCAATCTTTTGCAACTCGCCGCTGTCGAGCCCCACATTGACCTTCATACCAGACAAGGCGCCAACTCCGCTCATTGCGCCCACGTCCAAATCGACGCCGTTGGCGCTGCCTGCGCTGTTGATCTTGAGCGCCTTCCCCGTTGTCAGCGACCTGACCGCGTTCTTGTTAGCTGTGGCGGTCACGTCTTGCGCAAGTCCCGCAGCGTCTGCCCTGGCACCTTCCAAAGCGCCGGAGGACCACTTTCCGAGCTCGTCCATGACTTCCAGACCTAAGCTTTTCTTGCGGTTGGTCTGTTGATATATTTCCTTGTTTGTGGTCTAAAGCCTATTTTTCATTTCGCGGGAATGGCGGTTATATATAGGGGAAAGCGAGGAGTGCCAAATCTGGGTCAATCTGGTAAAACAGGTTGACAAAACAGGTTATGCTGAGTAAAAGCCGTTGTCTGCTGGAAGTAGGTTTGAGCATGTCACGAGTTTTTGAGCTTATTCGTCCTTGAAATGGCCAATTTCTTAGCGGCTTTGGTTTCCAGGCAGGGTAATCTTCGCTGGGTCGCTCTCGAATGGCTATGGGGGCTTAAGGTATAGTATACAATCGTTAACGCTTATTTACTCTTTCTCTAACAACTCCTGAATCGCCTCCAAGGACTTGTTTGCAAAGAACTTGACATCGACATCGGAGTCTCCCTTTAACTTTTCAACGCTAGGGACAATCTTTTCCTTGATGAAGTTCTTGGTGTCGTCAGACGAGTCTCTCTTCAGCAGAGACTCACTCAGGGTGAGGTATGACTTGGCCACATTGAATCTAATGTTTGGCACTTGGTCATTGGACAACTCGTCAATGAATGGCAGGATTCGGTCCACCACGGTGCTCTCGTCGACAACAGACACCAGTCTCGTCAAAGTGAACAAGGAGGTCAATCTGTACACAAAGTTGTTCAGAACGTTGCTCTCGCTCTTCAGAATTCTCGAGATGATCTCCTCGTTGGCCCAGTCGGATCCGAAAATCTCAGTCAGCTTCTCCAAGTTAGTCACGGCAGCCTCTCTGATAGAGTAGACATTGTCCCACAACCAAGACATTACCAGCTCGCCCAGCTCCTCGTCAAACAGGGACACTCCCAACTGCTTGGCCAGCGATGGGATGTACTCAATGATGGCCAATCTCACCCTCCATTGCTTGTCCTTGGCCAATTCGGAGATGGCAGGAAGCAGAGACTGGGTCAAGAGGTGCAACCCAACAGCATCGTTGACAATGCTCAATTTGGAAATGATATTGAGCTTCACCTCTGGGAACTCATCCTTCAGCATTGGGATAAAGATAGGCAACAACTCCTTGATGACAACGTCCCTGTCAAGCAACGTGGTCAACTCAACAATCTCACTGGCCAACGACGATCTGACAATCTCGGAAGGATCGTTGCTGAGTTCTTCAACTTGGGGCAGGATGCGTTCCAACAGAAGTTGCTTTGACACCAGTCTGCTGAAGCTTGGGAGCTGCTTGGCAATCGCCTTTCTAACCTCGCTCTCATTGTCTTTCAAAAGGTTGATGAAAGGCTCAACAAACTGTGAGATTTGCTCTGGGTTCTCTTTGAAGTTGAACGCAATGGCCTCGAATCTCTCGGCAGCCATGTAACGCACCCTCCAGCTAGGGTCCTGGATCAGGTTGAAAGAGCTCTCCAGCAGGGGCTCATTGTGCGAGCTGTCGCTCTTGGACTTGAAGAACTTGAGGATGGATATTAGCACGTCCACAGACAGCAGCTTGACCGAGTCCTGCTTGTCATTGGTCAAGGATTGGAACATGGATGAGATGACTTCCCAGTCTTGGTCGTTGGAAGAGTCCGGGAACTCGGTGAACAAGTCAATGATCTTTGGCAGGTGGGTCGCCGCGGCACGCTGCACCATTGGCGCCTCGTCATGGACAAGCTTCGAATAAACGTTCAACAGATGCTTTCTCTCCTCGTCATTCACCTTCACAATCACGCTCTGGAACAGCCCACAGGAGGACACTTTTGGTGAGAACCACTCTGTGGCGGCAAGCTTCTCAATCAGTGGGTAGAAGCTCTCCTTCAACTGCTGCGAGGACAATTGTGTCGCAATGTTGTTGAGCGACTCGACCGCTTTATCTCTGACAAACGGCTCCTCTGTGGCGGCAAGAATCTCGAGCACAGGAATCAAAATCTCCGCGTACTCGGCACCGCCAACCAGGGGCACGAAATGGCCCATCTGCTCAGCGAGCACCACAAAGACTTCGTCTTCGTCGTCCTGCGCAACTTCTTGCAAAAAAGGGATCAGCTCGTTTCTGGATCTTTCCGGACCAAGGGCAAGAGCAATCGGGTCGAGCTTTTGCATGGCCTCGACGCGGTTGGCCACATCGTCGTGCTTGAGCTCGTCCATGAGCAAGGCCAAAGGGTAGACGTCGTCAATCGGCTCAGCCATCTTTGTATGTGTGTGTTGTTGTGTTGGCTCAGGGGTGTGTGGGGCTTTCAAAGCAGGTTTTCTTGATCTGAAGGTTTGCCTGTTTTCTGGTGACCGGGTGGAGGTTTGAAGTCAATTGTTCTGCAATTCAAAGGAGGATTCACGCCAGTAGATTCAAGATGTAAAGACTGCGTTGGTAGGGATTTAAAGGTTGTGAGTTGAAAATGTACCGATGATAGTCACTTGCCCTGCTGTTTTCTTTTTTTTTCTTTAAACGTTGTTTGTTCTGTGAAAACGTCGAGAAAAAAAAAAACACGCCTAAAATTATCCGGTTTGGGAATGTCACCTGATTCGTACAAAAAAAATTATATAATCGGGGCACGACGCTAGACATAAGTCACTTGGAATGCCATCTTGATTGTGTTCATTGCCCTGCTCCAGACCTGCTGCAATTGCTCCTTCACCCTGCGGTTGAGAGTGAAGAGGCCATACGTCTTGGAGAATGCGAGGAAAGAAATGATGGCAAAGATGAGGGCAAGCACTGGCATTTTGTGACCTTGGAGCCTGAGGAGCCTCCGCTTGATAATCTCTATAATTGTAATCTCTTTTTGAGCATCTTTGCCAGTGGTGGCATGGTTTTCCTTCTTGACCATAGCCTCCTCTCTCTGTTTTCTCCTCTTCTCTTTCAAGAGCCTTTGGTCCTTCAGTTTCTGTTCCTTCTTCTGTTGGGCCATTGCCAGTTGCTGCTCCTTCAGCTTCTGTTGCTCAACCCTTTGCCTATCCTCTTCTTCAAGCTCTAGTTTTGTGTGGTGTAACTTCTTGATCAGGTCGTCGCGAACCTCGGCAAGGTGTGGATTGTCCCTAATCAGATATTCGCCCTCTTCAAACTCACCGAGTCGGGCCATGAGATGGACATGGTAAATCTCAAGCAACTCCAAGAAATCAGCGTACTCATCTTTGTTAACCATTGGGTTGAACAAAGACGAGGAGTTCACCAGGTATAGGTCAATTTTAGACCTCAACTTGACGAGATCAGTGTCAGCATTGTTCAATTTGATCAATAGCAGCAACACAATGAGTTTGGGCGGGGTGATATTCTCGCTCTGGTACAGTCTGTCAAAGAGGTAGTCTGGGTCCATGAACTGCTGTTGCAACATGGCCAAATCGTCGCTGTTCAGCGGCATGACAGACTTGTTGACGAGGATATCAACCACGTTGAAATAGAGCGACCACAAATTGACGTAGAGCCTGGAGTCAATCTGGTTGTGGTCATAGTAAACCACACTATCATCGAGCAAGGAGTCCACAAGCTTCAAACTCTGGTCAAACTTCCTGTTGATGAACAACTTTGCGCTCTTCTGATAATTGTGGTGCAGCAGCGAGGCCAGACTGCCCGACTGGCTCTGCGAAAGCAGCGAGAGTACACTTTCTTCGAGGTCCGAGTTCTCGCTGGCGTGTCCATTGGCGTAGCCATTGGCCAAACCCCCGTTGCTCAATTGGTACTCGGTCATATTCTGCTGACTTGTTGTCGTTGGTCCGCGGTTAAAAAGATAAGTGGAGTCACCCGAATTTCCTTACCCCGGATAAACTGAGTAGGCTTATGTCATCACGAAAACAGTACCTCATCTCTTTGATCTTTAGTCCCTTGAAAGAGATGGAAATGTCAATCCGACACTTTGTGTGGATTTATCGGCTCGACTAGTTTGGTTTCTCCAGGCAAGTTTTCAAATTGCGTCTTCACTTGAGTTAATTAGTGATCTGCCTATGAATCGCCAATCTCTCGTCAAATGCTTGCTCATAAGTCGGCTACAAGGGCATATTGAGGGCAAAGATATACACTATTACCACTAGGAGATTTGCTTTTGACACGGTGATGCGAGAAATGCAAATCATGTCAGGTGATACATCCGGGAGACCGATTACCAGATCTGGATATCGTTTAATCATGTAACCTCTATCAATTGACTATGCCATCATCATCATCTTCTTCTTCTCTTTCTCTCTCTCTCTTCTCAAAGTCCCAAGCTCTTGCGCACGTCGGCACGCACACGTCTCTCAAACTCTGCCCGGTCATCTCTCCACAACTTGCAGGCGTCAATGTTGGCACCGCTCTCCACGTTCGGCTCACTGAGCATGCTCATCACACTCAGCAAAATCTTCTCCACGTTCTGCACCGGTGACCACCGCTCCTCTGCCCTTTCGTACTGATGTGGATCATCGCCAGGCGGGTGCAGGATCGATATGCAAACCTCGCCGTTGCTGTAGATGTTTGGATGCAGGATTGAGGGCGTGAACACGAGCTTTGGTGGGGACAAAGGGTAGTCCGTAGGGAACGTCAGTCTCGCAGGGAAGACGCCGTTCTCGTACGGCGTGTCCTTGGGACCTTCCAACAGGCAGTCCCATACAAACAGGTTGTCCTCCTCGACAGGACCGGCAACGATGCCGTCGGGCGAGTCCCTGGTGAGCTGCTGGTACTCCTTCAGCAGACGACGCTGGGCAGTGCTGACTCTTGGTGGCATCTCAGTATGTGTGCCCGCCTTTGCGATTGCCCTTATCTGTTGTCGTGGGAGGGTTTTGTTTTGAGCGCGGTGGCCAGTTTGGTCGATTGTTCTTGGTGAAAGGGCAGCATAACCATTTTGAGGTGTACAGGTCAGGCAATGTTCGCGACAACGACATGAGTGTTTTTTGTACACACATACTTTTTTTTTTTTTTTTTTTTTTTTTTGACACATTTTACCTCAGGAAAGAGTTTCAAAGTTGCTGATGATTGTCGTTTAGCAATATGCTCTAATTAGGTTTATAGTCTGCAGGGATATGCAAATTTCAACCCCAACTGGGTTGCTTCTGATGGGGGGTTTCGGGCTGGCCACCACAGATTGAGCCGCCATTTATCCAATGGTTCATAAATCTCTGTTCATACTCTCTCCCAAGTCCCTGGACCCTGCTGGAGCATAATTTTGACCCACCCCCCTAATGACGATTCTTCATCTGGGCGAGAAAGTTGGGTGTGAGCACTGTGTCCGTGGTCATAGGGCGGCCGAGTGCAACCATTTGAACAAGTTCTTATTTGGCACGGGCAAGAGAGGTCGCCCCACTGCGAGCAAGAAGACCAAGCACATTGACCTTTCATCGCTCAGATTCAGAATTGACCCGCATCCGGAAACTCAATCAGATGATCCTGATCATGTGGTGAGGAACAAGAATAACGTCCTGCGCAAGTATCACCGCATTGTTCTCAAGGACAATGTCCCCGGGTGTGTCTACAAAGTGTCCACACAGGGAACTTTTGTCGTTGAGCGCAAGGCTACGGCGGAAGAGGCCTCTGTCTTTATGTCTAGCCAGTCTTATAAACTGAACATGAACCTCAAAGCGGCCAACCCAAGTTCTTCTGAACTGGCAAAGAAGCAAAAATATTGCTCTCCCGAAGACAGTTCGAGAAATAGTTCTGTATTCTCCGTTGAGTCGGAACCATTGGCATCCCCACAAGCCCACAAGTCTCCGACTCCACCTTTGACCCCGTTGAAACGAAGAAAGAAATCCCAACACGAGTTCAATGAATGCCTGTTGGAAACAGAAGACTATTTCAATGACGAGATCAATCTCAACATTTCACCCAATGAACTCGACGGCTTGATATCGGAGACTTTCCATGGCGATACCCGCATCTTCCAAAAGAACTCGCAGCTGTGTCTGGCGCGTTATGCCCACGAAAAATCCCTGAATGAGGGCTACAATGGCTTCCCCGAAGAGATGAAACTGCAAGCCCTTGCCACAATGAACTACTTTGACAAGAACAGCACAAAGAGGAAGGATGTTGATGGTTCTGCATTGCAGTTTTTCCAGCGAGCTAACGAGGGCAAGTCGACATTTATATGAGACATTCAACTTGATTTACTCATAATGAATTCCAACCAAATTATGTGTTTAGAACTACCACTATAATGGCTATTTTTCAAATCGCCAGCCCTGTCGATCACTTTAATTGAAAACATCTGATAACAGCATCCTCTCCGCCTGTAACCACGTATTCTCCCATTGTATTGCTCTTGACATCACCAGATACAAAAGAGCCCTGTAACAGTTCTTTATCCCTGTCATTCAGTTGAGCCCATGATGCCGACTCATTCGAAAGGTAATGGCTCAAGACCTTCACACTTTTACCATTGCGGAAAACCTCGATATCCCCATTATGGGAGAAAATGAAGACAGATTTTGAAGTGAGCTTTAAAGATGTGACATCCTCAGCTTGTCTTTGGAAAACAATCAATTTATGCTCAAAGTTGTAGATTGAAACGCTCGATTCAGTAATGAGTCCAATGCTGCTATCACCAAGCCAATGACAAGAAAGTACTTCTACTTCTGAGTTGAAGCCATTGAGGTTAGTGGTCTTGAAGTGGGCCCTATTGTTCAAGTTGTAACTGTCAATGGCACCACCTGCATAAACCACGATCTCGTTCTGTTTGATTTTGGCTGACTCGCTGGATCCGGTGTCCTTCAACAGTTCGGATTTCCCAACTTGAACTTTACGATCTGATCCAATCTCAACAGGGATCAGGTGCACACCATCCAGATCACACACGAGTAAGATGTCTTTTTGAAAGTCCACAGATTTGATTCCTCGGAAGATTTGACGCATTATGTAACCACTACCTGAGCAATGGATGTTCCAAATGCGAATTACCTCGTTGGAATAGATGAATATCGTTCTTCTTTTGGCCCAAACCAAGCCTTGTAGCATTTCTTGCAGGAGGAATGATGATTCCAACTTTGGCTCTCCTGCAAGACAACTTGCAAAGTTCCATAAGGACAGGACATTCTGTCTCGTGATAGAGATGAGATGATCCCCATTGAGGAATATTTGGGAAATCTGTGTGGGCTCTTTAATGGAAAATACCTCTGTCGATTCAATTGACATCGTTTCTGACGAAGTGTCCTTCACAACCACTTTAACAGGGGTTATCCCCGGCATCACACCTGGGACAGGCACCACTTCTTCTTGCGACCCTGTGTCATTCTCGACAGATCTTTCAATCTTGGTCAACGGCTGTCTCTTCGCCCAACTCGAGCCATTCTGATTGTCTGGCTGTGCGCTCATGATCTCAGAAACCTCCTTCAGCCGTTCTTGCAAATAGTGCCTGGCCCTAACCAATGGATCAGTATCAATCGCCGTTTCTTTCTGCAAATGCGGAGGGACATATTTACCTTTCGACTGAGTTTTGGAGCTCAACTCTTTGCGCAATTGGGCAATTTGGGCCTCTGCCTTGGCCAATTTGACCTTCAGTTCACCCCTTTCTTTGGCCCAAAGGTGTTTCTGGCGCTCATTGACTGTCCATTCGTGTTGGAGGTAATGGAAAACGCCAGTGAGCGTGTACTCGGGTGCATTCATTAGAGAATCAGGTAAATGAAGTAGAGTAAGGCCAAAACTTCAGATCTTTTACAATTGCCCCCACAGACTTTCCTTTGTTCTTTTATAAGTCAAAATGCTGATCACGTGCAGATATCAACAACAAACAGGACAAAAGATAAAAAAAAAAATAATAGAGAGCTTAGCAATCAAAACAAAGGGGACCGTTGCTTGCTTTCCATTTTCTTCGAACAATAACGTTCAAATGAAGGACCAATGCGAGCTGATTGGACCCATATCCCTATTCTTCCAATTCCTTTTAGGACTGATAATCCTTGCCTCGCTGGTGTTGAAACGGCAGTACGAAATGCCGAAACGACCATTGCGTCAATGGGGGCTCGACATTTCCAAGCAGATTATCGGTGCACTGATCATTCACTTCTTGAACTTGGCAGTATCGCTCAAATACAAGGACATTTTCGATGACGATGACCCTCACGGCGACAACGAGTGCAATTGGTACTTCATCAATCTGTTTATGGACTCGACAGTGGGAGTTTTGATACTCTATGGCAACCTGGTACTGTTATACAGACTTCTGCCGCACAAGGTGAAGAGTGAGGCGACATTGCTGTCTCATGCGCACGCTGATCTGGAGAGACCTGTGAATAAGGAGCCCTTTGCTCGCAGTTTGGCTATTTTCCTCGCCGCCGTTGTGTCGATGAAGCTGATGATTTATCTCATTCTGCTGACGTTTGACACAATCATCATCAAGATGTCGGAGTTCCTGGACCTCATCACTGACTCCAACCTGAAGGTGTTCATTGTCATGTTCCTGTCCCCGATCTGCCTCAACCTGCTGCAATTCCTGATTGTGGACAACATCATCAAGCTGATGAGATTGAGATACTGAGACAAGACAAGACTAGACTCGAATAATCATCTAATCCTTTGCATTTTTTTGCATTCTAATGAAGACTTTAACGATAATGAGGGGTAGCTCTATGCTTTGGAGGCGGGTGGAGTTCATTGGTTGTGTAGCCCTGGATTGCAGTCACGTGAGAATCGGAGTTTGTGCGGACTTCGTGTTGTTTTTTCTCCACGCTTCGTCGGGATTGAACGAAAACGCTGGTGAAAATTCAGGCTTTAACTAAAAACCAACCACAGGAAAAAGCGCCCAACTCAAACCATGTCAACTGAGGAGACACTCGCTGTTCGCGTGAACGTGTCCCATCTCAGTGCCGGCGCTGCTCCAATCGAGCTCAGCCTGTTCAAGACCGATTTGGCCTCCGATGCCTACAGCGCCGTTGCCTTTAACAAGGATGTCCAGCATGTCACCAGCTTCCAATTGGAACTCGAAGGTGGCAAAATCGGAGAGCAGACCCTGCTCAGCGATCTGATTGTCTCCGAGAAGCAGACTACTCTGAACTTTGAGGCCAAGCCAAAGGCCTACACCACGAAGAGCATTACTGAGCATCTGATTGCCGTCAGAGCCCTCGCTGCTGTTGCAGAGGAGGAGCCTTTTGCCATCAACAGTGGTATCTCCAAGTTCAGTGAGTTGGAGCTCGACGACTTGGTTCCAGAGACTCCGGCCCAAGCCGAGGAGGAGCCTGCAGAGAAGCCTGCAGAGGAGTCTGCAGAGGAACCAAAGGAGAAGCCTGAGGAGAAGTTGCCGCCTCCAACCGATGAGCAAAAGGCCGCTGTCTCTGCAGCTTTGGAGAACTACTTCAAAGAGCTCCCAGCCAGCTTCACCACCCCATCGCAAGTGACCACGCCAGCGGTCCGTGGCTTGTCCCTGAGTGCGTGGAACCCTGTGCCATTGAATTACAGGGCCAAGGGCCATTTGGTGTACATTGAGGTGCAAACCTTGGAGTCCGAACTGTTGCAAATCACTGGTACCACCTCTGGCTTCTACGTCAACAAGTCGTCGAGAGTCAAGTTTGACCCTGCTCCAAGAGATACCGCCTCGCATGCCAACTTCACTCTGTACAGTCTCATTGCCGAGGCATCGAAGAGCTTCTTGCCACAGATCAACGCAAACACTGAGAAGCTAAGCAAATTGGACCCAGTTACCTACCTCAAGCCTCAAACCACTTTCCTGGCCCACCCATGGACCACCAAGCCAGGCAGCGCGGTTGCAGACTTTGGAAAGGTGCAATTCGCCGACACTTTTGCCTCGAGAGACTTCAACGACGAGATCCAATCCTTGAAAGAGTTCCCAGGTAACTCGTTCCAGGAAAAAATCATTGCTGAGCGTTTGCTGGCAAAGAGTGCCTACGAGTTCACGACACAGGCTGTCAAGGGCGCCCTCGACATTTTGAGCGGCGCCATTGCGCCAATGCAGCCGAGCGAGGATCCAGCTGGCCAGATCTTCTTGCACAATGGCATCTTTTACTCCTTTGCCGTCGACTCTGGCTCTTATGTTGAGAAGGGCGGTGATGCCGCGGCCAGAGCTGCCTCCAACCAGGACTTGAATGCCTTGAACTACTTGAACAGAGTCGAATCCAAGGGTATTTACACTTTGATGACCACCATTGTCGACTACGCTGGCAAGAGAGTTGTCGCACAGACCCCAGTGCCTGGTTTGTTCTCCTCTTCGGAGCCTGTCGAGGTCAAGAACGAGGAGACTGGTGAAGTTGAGCAAGCCGACGGCGAGGCGTTGACCCACATCAACTATGGCCGTGACGAGAACGAGGGTACCGTCAAGTCCAGCGAGGAGTTTGTCCAGGCCCTCGAGTCTTTCAGAGAAGTGCTCCATTTCAAGAAGGAGCAAGTTGGTGAGAACAAGGTGGAGTTGGTCACCAGCCCTGATATCAAAGGTATGGTTGGCACTGACAAGAGAAAGTACCTGATTGACTTGTACAACGCCACTCCGTTGGATATCGAGTTCGTCGAGGCCCATTACCAGCCGGAATCTGAGACATCTTACCCACATAGACAAACAGTCGTGCGTCTTGAGGCTGTCCAGCAATGGTGGGCCACCAAGGCCAAGGAGGCTCTGACCGCAGAGGCCAAGGCCAAGGGAATTGACTTGTCTGCCCCGGTTAAGGAGGGTGAGAAGTTGCCAGAGATTGAGATTGACCAATCCAAGTTCTTGTTCTCTGTCGATGCCTTCCAAGGCGAGGGCAAGGACGACGCCAACGTTCGTGCTTTGTCCAAGTTCATCAAATCGGACTTGATCCCTGCCTTTATTGAGCAATTCGACGAGGCTTTGAACATTGTCCCAATCGATGGTTCCCACTTGACTTCGCTGTTGCACAAGTCTGGTATCAACATTAGATACTTGGGTGAGATTGCCAAGATCCTCGACGAGAAGATTGCACAGGCCAAGGCTGAGGAGACCGAGGCCTTTGCCCACCATGAGAAGGTGACTGAGCAGTTCAAGGCAAGAGTCAAGGCCCACGCCGAGTCTGAGAAGAAGAAGTACGAGGAGGCCCAGGCTAAAGGTGAGAAGTACACCCCAACAGCTGCCCCGGAGAATGTCAACCGTACCGACGAGGATGAGGCCGAGGTTAAGGAGGCTCTTGCCAGCTTGATTGCCCCATCCAGGTTGTACGCTCAATTGCTCTCCGTTGTCAACCAGGAGTTGGTCACGCGTGCCTCCAAGCACATTTTGAGATCCTATGCTGCTGGCTTGCCAGTCGAGTTGATCCCATCTTTGGTTTCCCATTTCCATAATGCCTTGCTTGGCGCAGACTTCAACGCCTCGCCGGCTGCTGAGATCCACAACCCACATTTCTATTCAGAGCAGGAGCTTGAGTTTACCAAGTTGACCCCGGCTGCTGTTAGAGAGTTGATTGAGAAGGATGTCGAGGTCCATTACAGAACATCTCTTCCAGAGAACTGGACCGAGGACCTTGCCCCACATCAGTTGCAAAGGGAGATTGCCCGCAAGTTTGGTATCCAATGGGTCCAACGTGGTTACTACTTCACCAAGGCTGCCTACGAGCAAGCGCAGGCCACTGCTTCCAAGGAGAAGAAGAACAAGAGAGCAATCACCCCATCCATTGTCAGAGAGAATGTCTTTTCTTATGACGATGTCTCCTTTGCTCCGGTCATTAAGAGCACCATTCCTCGTGCCACCACTGGTGAGCAGTACTTTGAGACTGGTCGTAACTTGGCTTCTAGCTCCGAGGAGGAGAAGAAGAGAGAAGGTGTCACCTTGATCACTGAGGCCATTACCATTTTCGAGCAGACTTATGGCCAGGTTCATCCTGAAGTGCAAAGAGCGTACTCTGCCTTGGCTCAATCTTACAGAGAGCTTGGTTCGAAGAACGAGGCCACTGCGATGGCTCGTAGAGCCGTGGCTGTTGCTGAGAGAGTCTTTGGTTTGGACACTCACGAGACCATCATTGCCTACTTGAACTTGGGATACTTTGAGATTGAGAGTGGTAACATTGTCAACGCCTTGAAAGTGTACGGCAGGGCGACTCAAATCCTTGCCTCTGTCTTTGACAACCAGCACATTTCGATTCCAAACATCTTTGGTGATGTGGTGACCTTGTTGCAGGACAGAGGTTACACCAAGTCCGCCGTTGAGCTGTTGACCAAGTTGATTTCGTTGTGCGAGAAGTTGCAAGGCGACGAGTCCTATGCGCTGGGTGTCTTGAAGTTCCGTCTTGCCTACTTGCAGACTTACTCTGGTGATTTGCAAGGCTCTTTGAAGAACTCTGAGCATTCCCACTCCATCTTGGAGAAGTTTGCCTCTGCCAACCACTTCCTGACCAAGCAAGTTGGTGCTTTGAAGGAGCAAATGGGTCACTACTTGGAGTTCCAGGCCACTGTCAAGAAGCAACAGGCATTGGAGAAGGGCAAGGCCGAGGCACAAAAGGCGCAACAGCCAAAGTCCGCCGCTAAGAAGACCAATGGCAGCGCTGGCTCTGACTTGAGCGAGCGCTCCATCGATGACCTGATGAAGTTCATCTCTGGCCAGTTGCCATCTGGCAAGGGCAAAAAGAAGAAAGCCAAGAAGTGAGTTGAGCGTTCTTGAGCTATTTATAAATCCCCCCACACCCCAACTGTACATAGAAAATGGATCTGCATAAGGTTAAAAGTCGTCTACTTGTAGTACCGTGAAAATTGATGCATTCTTTATTTCTTCTTCTTGGTGATGACCAACTTTCTGACAGAGGCTGGCAAGTGGGACAAATCTTCCTCATCGTCGTCGTCGAAGTCAAATGCGTTAGGCACTTTGTTCTTGTTGACCTTGGCCTCGTACTTCTGCTGTCTTTGGGCCTCTTGCTCTTGGTATTGTCTCTCGGCTTCTTCAGGGTCCCAGTTGATCCACAAACCGATTCTCTTGTCCTTGGCCTCGTCCTCAGCGTCATAGAATTCGTCCTCGTACTTTGTCTTCCTGACGGACCCTTCGTGGATCTCAACCAGTCCCTGTTGCAAAAGGGCAATTTGGAAAGGCTGGTTAGTTCCTGGCAGGTACAAATTACCGATAAAGCCACCGATTTTGTCGACATCAAAGAGCTCGACTTGGACGTCTCTTTGCAAAGCATGCTTGTTGTTGAAAGCAAGCGCTTTCCCAGAGTTGGCGGATTCTTTTGGAACTGACAGGAGACCGGCAAGGACAAGGATAAGGGAGAGGTTTTCTCTTGGGAGAAGTATTTTGAATCTGTTGGCACTGATGACGAATTCGACGACACCGTTGATTCTCCCCTTTGTCTGCAGCGTTCTCAAGTGGATTTTGGCACGGTTGGCATCAGCGGACACATCTTGGATTTTCTCCTCGACTGGTGGCTTGCCATGGATACCTCTCTGCTCTTTGATAGCAATTGCCTCGGCCTCCATCAACGAATCCCAGGCAAAAGAACGGTCCTCGTCGCCGTGGCGATGTCTGATGACCGTGGCGTATCCGTTCAAGACGACAACTTCGGCCAAGTTCTTACCGTTGGGCAAGGTGATGGATACCAACGGCACAGTGCCCTTTTCATTGGTTCTCTCTGCCTCTTTGAGCACCTTGACTCTTTTACCAACGTATTTTCTGACAAACTCCTTGGCCCTGGTGCTGAACTTTTCGCTCGCGGCGCCGATTCTTGGACCTCTGATGGAGGTCAAATGGACCAACTGCTGTTCGCCATTGGCCAATTCGACGCTGAAAGTGTCAGTGGAGATGGCTTTGGCAATGGTGGCATCGACACTCGAGCCTGTTCTGAGAGGTCCTGACGCCGTTGCGGCAGCAGTGTTGGCCGTCGTCGCTGATTTCCACAGGCCCTTGCCTGCCAACTTGGCATTCTTCTCCAACTGTCTGAGAGCAGCCATGCCCTGCGAACCAATCAGCTCCAGTTGCCAGTCCGACACATGGGCCAAACCGGCCGAGAGGATCTTCTCACTGATGTTGCCCGCCGGGTGGAACACCCTGACAACGGCGGTGCCGTGGGCATTGGCGCCGAGGAACTGGATCCACACTTTCTGCTTGAGCAATCTCGTCTCAGTGTACTTCTGGGCCTCGTCTCCGAACGGCTCGCCAGCGACCGCGGTCTTCGCGTCGGTCGAGCGTGGCGCCCTGATGCCCGCCAACAGCGTGACGAGCTCGGTCTCGGAGCCGTCGTCGAAGTAGATGTGGGAGACGACCCTGTCGCCGGCGATGACCTTGTCAATGACCGCCTTGTACTTGAGGTCCTTGCGGAATCTGCCGCTGATGAGCTCGGACATGTCTATTTGTTTTTGATGGTTGTCACTAGTGGTTTTGTTTTTTTGTTTAGTATTGAATTTTGATGATGTGTCGATGTGGCGATTCTTTGGGGGGAACCGGGATCTGGGCAACTGCAACTGCCCAGATCTGAGGGAAGGAAAAAAAAACAAAAACAAAACAATCTACGAAACAGAAACAAAACAAAACAACAAGTCTAACTTTACTCTGTCTCACAACTTTTGCCCAGTGCCAAAGAACTTGTGGAACCCGGTCAAAGTGAATCTGTACCGGACATCACCTTTGTCGAGTCTGGTCAAAGCCTGGCTCACATTCTCCTCGTTGATATCCAACGTCTCGACCCATGGCGCAAAGCCATGGGTGGCGGCCAGTTGCATCATCTCGATGGCCTCCTCACGGGATCCCAGACAGGAGGAGCCAATGGTGGAGCCGTTGGAGAAGAAAGTGAATGGGTTGACGTCGAAGGACTCGTCCAAATGAGGCAGGCCAACCGAGACGAAGGATCTGTTCACCTTGAGCACCCTGATGAAACGGTTGAGGTCGAGCGCGGTCGTTGAGGTGGCGCAGTTCAACATGAGGTCGAAATGGTCAAACAGGTCCTGGTCAAACTCTGGCTGCTCGGAGGTGGCGACAAACTTGTCGGCGCCCATCTTGAGGGCGTCCTCGCGCTTGGATGCGCCTCTCGAGAAAGCCGTCACCTCGGCACCGAGTGCCTTGGCAATCATGATGGCCATGTGGCCCAGGCCACCGATGCCAATGATGCCGACTGTTGGCACCTGTCCTTTGGCGAGGACATCGGCAATGCCTCTCTTGATTGGCGAATAAACGGTCAAACCACCGCATTGCAACGGAGCCACCAAATGAGACTCCAGGGAGTCTGGGATTGGGAACACCAGCAATTCGTTGGTACGGACATGGGAGGCATATCCACCTTGCGACACGTAGCCGTCAGGGTAAGCGGACGCATACGTGCCCACCGACTTTGGACAGTACTGGATGTTGCCCGAAGTGCATCTCGAACACTCTCCGCAGGCATAGGCTTGCGCGCCGACACCGACACGGTCGCCAACCTTGACGCCAGTCTTGCAACTGTCGCCAATCTTGACAACCCTACCGACAATCTCGTGGCCCACGCATTGGGTCTTTGGGCCATAGCTCGACGACAGGCATCTCATCGGGGCACGCGACCAGTCGTTCTTCAGAGTGAAGAGCTCCGAGGCGCAGACACCGCAGCATTCAATCTCAATGTCGACGTCACTTGGGCCAAAGTTCTTCGGTTGGAAAGAGGTGAGTTTGGGGTTCGACCATTGCGAAGGGTCATTGATGGCGAAGCCCTTGAACTCGGCAGGGTAGTTGACAGTGGTGGAGGACATTGAAATGAAACCAATTGCAGGAGTACTTGACGTTGAGTATTTGGTGTTCTCTTCTTTTTTTTTTTTTTTGCAGGGCATGGCTGCGACTTTATACCCGATGATTGGCAATTGTTGTAGCGACTGTATACTGTATACCCGATGATGTAATAGTTGCAACGGCGGTGTTTGCGAATCCCACTGAGATCGAAGCGTTGCGGTAATCTATGCCGAATCGGGCGATACCGCAACCTATAGTTGCCCATATTTTGTCGTGCCGAGGGCCGAGGGCCGAGGAGTCTTACATAAGCCAAAGATCGGAGATCGAGACACCTGTTCCATTTACTCGGCCACTATATGTACATGATTTTGGGGCCTTTTGGTTTTATATCCAGTTCTTGCCCTTCTTCTCTCTCTTCTCGAGCAGACGCTGGTACTTGTTGCCCTTGACAGCCAAAATGGTCTCGTCAGCCTTCTCCAACGCGTCGACAATCTTCTGCTTCCTCTCAGCCTTGTTCTTGTCGTAGCGAGTACCTTTTGGTCTCAACGTGCGCTTCATGAACTCATTGGCATCGTACTTCTCCTGGTAGAAAATCTTGTTGTTTTGCAACGTTGGCAGCTGGTCCTCAACGCCGAATCTGAACGCCAGCTTCCACAAATCGGACTGTCTTCTGAGCGAGTACTTTGGATCGTGTGTGCGTTTGGTCACCGGGTGCACATTAGGCAGGAAAGGGTTGGCATCTTCGGCGTCGGTTGAGGTTGGCTTGGTGGCGTACTGTTTGAACTGCGCCGGTGGGTGGCGTGTGAAGAAGGCCTGCAGTTTGTCTGGCAGCTGCGCAAACAGCTCCACGTCGGAAACAGCCTTCTCAGCGACCGGTTTGGCAGCACTCAATAGAAACAGACTCGGTCTCATCGCTGACTCAACTCTCTGGGTGTGTGTCACTGATGACTCTTGGGCTTTTGACTCTGTTTTTGTTCACTACTTTTTTCCAAAGTGAAAAAAAACAAAAAAACAGAGGGGTGGAAAGTCGGTAGGGCCACGCTGACTAGCCCAGTATAAAACCTCGATCAAACCGTTCCCTTTCCAATTGATAAGACTCCCAAATCACCAAGGCTTGACTTCTACTGAACATGCTCAGACTTTCCGCTGCCAGAGCTCTGCAAAGAGTCTCTGCAAAGAGACAACTTTCCACATCCAAAGCCCTTTTGAACAAGATTGTGAGTATTCTCCTCCTCCCTCCTAAACGCTTTGACTCATCGCTAACGTTTCAATCAAAAGACCAACCCGGACCCTGAAAAGGACTCGCAGTCCTTGAAGTTCATCACAGAGAACTCCAAGTACACCGTCACCACTTACTCGAGACCGTCCGTTGTCTTTGAGAAGGGCCAAGGTGCGCACCTTTGGGACATTGAAGGCCGGAAGTACATCGACTTCACCGCGGGCATCGCCGTCACCTGCCTGGGCCACGCCCATCCTGAGGTTGCCAGCATCATGTACGACCAGGCACTGACATTGGTCCACTGCTCCAATCTGTACCACAACTTGTGGACCGGCGAGTTGTCCAAGGCCTTGGTCGAGGCGACCAGGGCCTCCGGTGGCATGCACGACGCTGCCCGCGTCTTCCTCGCCAACTCAGGGACAGAGGCCAATGAGGCGGCGCTCAAGTTTGCCAGAAAGTACGGCAAGGCGCAAGACGCCAACAAGACTGAGTTCATCACTTTTGAGTCCTCGTTCCATGGCCGGACGTTTGGCGCGCTGTCGGTGACGCCAAACCCGAAGTACCAGGCGCCATTTGCCCCGTTGATCCCTGGCGTCCATGTGGCAAAACCGACGATCGAGTCGGTCTCGCAGCTGATCAGTGACAAGACCTGCGGTGTCATCATTGAGCCAATCCAGGGCGAAGGCGGTGTCAGACCGATCCCAACTGAGTTCCTCATTGAGCTGAAGAAACTGACAAAGAAGCACGGTGCTCTGCTGATCTTTGACGAGATTCAGTGTGGCCTGGGAAGATCTGGTAGACTGTGGGCCCATGGTAACTTGCCAGCCGAGGCCCACCCTGACATTGTCACAATGGCCAAAGCGTTGGGCAACGGCTACCCCATCGGCGCCACGATGATCACCGAGGCTGTCGAGAGTGCGTTGAACGTGGGCGACCACGGCACGACGTATGGTGGTAACCCGCTGGGAGCCCGTATCGGCTCCTATGTGCTGAGCCAGGTCTCCAACGAGGAGTTCCTCCAGAATGTCGCCGCCAAGTCCGAGATCTTCAAGACGGAGCTCAAGGCGTTGCAGCAGGAGTTGCCTGACGAGATTGTCGAGGTCAGAGGCGAAGGTCTGCTGCTCGGTGTCCAGTTTGCCACGGACCCTGCCAAGGTTGTCGACGCCGCTAGAGAGCGTGGCTTGCTAGTGATCACCGCCGGTGGCAACACCGTCAGATTTGTGCCAGCGCTGAACATTGACGACGCCGTCATCAGACAAGGCCTCGCCATCTTCAAAGATGCCGTCAAGGCCGTATTCTAGACATATTTCTTGTTTAACCACGTATTTTGTACAAATTATGTATCTAAAACCATAAAACCCATGAAACCAAAAAAAAAAAGTCAATCAAAACAAAGTTCACAACAGGAATAGTGCACCCATCAGCAGTGCCACAGTGCTGAGACCGGCACCCACGATACCACCATTAGCAGTGATTGTGAGAAACTGGTTTGTGCGCACAATGCCAATGGTGCCCGACGCCGTGCCGAGACCAATCGTGCCCGCGGCATAACTCGAGGCACTGGCGTCATAAATCTGGGAGAACCGTTGCGAGTACGTCGTTTGCACAGTGGCAATACCACCGTTTGGATTTGTGATGGTGACCCAGATCGACGTCCACGCCGACGACGTCAGGTAAGTGGTTGTCGAGTCCGAGTAAGTGTACACCGGGTTTGGGCCAGGGTCATTGTTGGTCAAAAGGGCAGTCAGCGCTGTTGTGGTCGGCAAGCCCGTCAGCAGCGAGCTCCGGCTGCTGCTGCTGAGCGAGTTTGACTTTGACGACGTCACCAACGACGACGTTGCTGCCGCGGTGGCCGTGGCCGTGGCAGTGGCAGTTGGAGTAACGGCCAGAGTCGCCGATGACGACGTCGCCAGAGCAGCACCTGCAGCGGCGGCAGCCGGGTTCGCTGCAGGCACAGTCTGCTGTGTCAGCGTCACAAGGACACCGAGGTTATTTGTTGTGGTGATGACTGTTTGGACCGCCTGCTGCGCCCAAACACAGGCAAGCAGGTACAGCAGCGCGAGGAGCTTCATTTCTTTTTCTCTCTGCTTCTTCTGCTTCTGGCTATAATAAGTGAGTGAGGGTGGTAGTCTGGCGAGTTCCGGGCTTTTTTTTAGCGAAGGGCGTGTTGAGGCAAAGTTGTGTATAGCCTTTGTTGTTTTATATTTAGCTAAGGACAAATTCCAGAGAAGCCGTGCTTTTAAGAAAAATGAAAAGGAAAACGCGAAAGAAAAAGGAAAGCAAGGGGCAAAAAAAAAAAAAAAAAAAAAAAAAAAAAAA
>JAJMKO010000003.1:58084-84548 GCA_030569275.1 [Candida] sanyiensis | reverse complement strand
TGATCTTTCTCAAGACTCTTCTCATAATCTTGCCCGATCTGGTCTTTGGCAAGTCATCGACAATGATGACGGTCTTTGGGCCGGCAAATGGACCGATCTCGCCTCTAACCTGCAGGATCAGCTCTCTTCTGAGCTTGTCTGGGGTGATGTGGTCAGCCTTGTCGGTGATGACCGCATTGGTCTCAACGAGGTAGCCCTCCTTCAAGGAGACAAAGGCAATGACGGCCTGGCCCGTCAGCTCATCGGCGATACCGACAACGGCGGCCTCAGAGACACCCTTGTGCTCGACGAGGGCAGCCTCAATCTCAGAGGTGGAGAGTCTGTGGCCCGAAACGTTGACAACGTCGTCGACACGGCCTCTGATCCAGTAGTAGCCGTCATTGTCCCTGCCGGCACCGTCACCGGTGAAGTAGTAGCCAGGGTATGGCTTGAGGTAGGTCTCAATGTAGCGAGAGTGGTTGTTCCAGACAGATCTGGCCATCGATGGCCAGGAGGACTTGACCGCGAGGACACCTTCGACATCGTTCTCGGCGATCTCGACGCCAGTGACCGGGTCAATAATGGCGGCGTCGATGCCAAAGAATGGCAACGTGGCGGCACCTGGCTTGGTTGGCGTGATACCAGCCAATGGCGCAATCAGGTGCGAGCCGGATTCGGTTTGCCAGTAAGTGTCGCAAATGACGGCAGTCTTGTGGCCAATCTTCTCGTTGTACCACTCCCACAAGTCTGGAGCGATTGGCTCACCGACAGAGCCGAGGGTTCTTAGCGAGGAAATGTCGTACTTGTCGATGAACTCCTCACCGACACGCTTGATCAATCTCAAGGCAGTTGGCGCAACGTAGAAATGGGTCGCTCTGTGACGCTCAATGATTCTCCAGTAGCGGCCATAGTCTGGGTAGCCTGGTGTCGACTCAAAGATGATCGAGGCAGTACCAAGGACCAACGGACCGTAGAGCGCATAGGTGTGGCCGGTAATCCAGCCAACGTCACCGGCAGTGAAGAGCACATCCTCCGGGTGGATGTCAAAGACGTACTTGGTGGTCAAGGCGGCACCGAGCAAGTAGCCAGCGGTGGTGTGGACGACACCCTTTGGCGAACCGGTGGAACCCGACGTGTACAGCAGGAACAATGGGTCCTCGGCGTCGACTGGCGTTGGTGGCAGGTATCCCCTGGCCTTGGCCGTCTCCTCGTGCCACCAAAAGTCCCTGCCCTCGGTCATTGGGATACCTTCGGAGCCCGTTCTCTTGAAGACAAGCACATTCTTGACAATGTCGGTCTGCTTCAAAGCGTCGTCGACAATTCTCTTGGTGTGGACAATCTTGCCACCTCTCTTGCCCTCGTCGCAAGTGATGATGTATTGCGAGTTGGCGTCAACGACACGGTCCTTGAGCGAGCCGGAGGAGAAACCGGCAAAAACGACGGAGTGGATGGCACCGAGTCTGGCGACAGCGAGCATGGCAATGACAGCCTCCGGAATCATTGGCAGGTAAACAGCGACGGTGTCGCCCTTCTTGACACCCCACGACTTGAGGACGCCGGCAACCTCGGAAACCTGTCTGAGGAGCTCGCCAAACGTGATGACTCTGTTCTCGCTCTCGTCGTCAGCCTCGTAGATCAAGGCTGGCTTGGCTGGGTTGACCAGGGCGTGACGGTCGACACAGTTGTAAGAGGCGTTCAGCTCACCGCCGAGGAACCAGGACGCATCGCCATTCTCGAGAGAGCCTGACTTGACCTTGTCGAAAGGTCTCTGCCAGTCCAAGAGCTCGTTGGCCAATGGGCCAAAGAAGGCCTCTGGGTCCTCAATCGATTGCTTGTGCAACTGCTTGTACTCCTCGAGGCCGCTGAGGTATGGCTTTCTTGGGGCCTGCTTCTCGGCGAACTCCTTTGGCGCATTGTAGGTGTGGGCGACGTTGGCCTCGTGGACGACTTTGTGTGGGCCAGCAGCGGTCATTGTGTTGGGGAGGGTAAGTGGGTGGGGGTGTGTGTGAATTGTTGGTAATTGGGCGGGAGAGAGAGAGAGAATGGGAAACGGAATTGTTTTTATGACTTTGGCAGTCTGTTCGCTTTTTGCCGCGATCCGGAAAGAGGGAGGCTTTTTTTTTTTTTTTTTTTTTTTTTTAAGGTTCCCCCTTTGTCACAGTTGCCCCTCCGATGCTCCACCAAAACAATGCACCGTTGTCACAAGCAAAGCCCTTATCGAGTGACGTTATTTGGCAAACGGTGATTGGCTGGACGAAGGGAGAAAACAAGTCCAACACGCCTGCCGCGGTGGTGGCTGTGGTTGCAACCCGTACACCACAGGCACATCCTGACATCTGAACATCCCCACGCAACCTCACACCACCCGCTTTTGGACAGCCCTGTAAAACCCAACCTCTTTTCACTTTTGTTGGGTTCGCCTCCCCCAAAAAAAAAAAATGTGGCCGTTGAGTACGCCCAAGCGCGCGGTCGGACCACAGAATTACCCGGCCAGCTCGTTTAGCTGTTATATCGCTGAGGATGCTTATATCAGCAGCACAAAAAAAAAAAAAAAGTGGGGTTGAAAGGAAAAACGGTCGAAAGAGGAAAATGACGCAGCGAGCGCATGACTGTTGACTGTTGCTTGGCTGGCCAAAAAGGGAAAACCGGTAGGACTCCTATTGTGAAAAAAAAACCCTCTTTGAGAAAAGTCTTTTGACACTATCGCTACATGAAACGCCGGTCCTTTGGTCCGCAAGAGCAACGCCATGTGTACTGTGCGTTGTCCGAGTCTTTCTCTCAGTGTGTCAAAGTGGCTGCCACACAGCAAACCACAATTGCTGCAATGGCACCAGACACCATCAACAACCCGACATACTTGAAAAACGGCAGCGAACTGGCACTGATGACAAGGATAAAGAAGCAGAGTCCCAACATTGACAAGAACAGCAGCATCAAATCCATGCTGAAACTCAATCGTTGGCCGACTCTGACCAGGGTTCGAAGCACCGGGTTGTTCAGCAGCACATCGGTAATGTCCACCATCACCGCCTTGGCCTCCGAGATCTGGCCAATCAGGTCCTGGGCATTGCCATCGAGCCCATGCAGGGACTCATTCAATTGGTAAACACGGTCAATGCCTCCTTGCAAGTGTCTTTTCAATCGCAACGACACCTCGCTGTTCTCCATCCCCAACAGGCTGAGCTCCATCAGACCCAACTTGGTGGCATCGAGCGATCCCTGGATCATGGCATCTCGTTCTCGCAACCCCGATACAAACCTATCTTGCAACAGGCCCAGCTCCTGATGCATTTGCTCAAATACTGACATCATCTCCGATTCGAACTGGCCCGTTTGTTGGACAACCAGCTGAGTCACATTGTGCGACATGTCGCCGGCTTTGGCCAATTGGTCCTTGACAATGCCCCAAACGTCATCAAATTGCCTCTTGTTCTCCTCCGTGCTCCCACGCATGTCTTTCAAGAACTGCATCATCCTGACAAACGACTCGCCAGTCTCGGCCTTAAACGTCTCGGTCATCGAGCTGTACTCTTTCAGAAATTCGAGCATCTTGGAGTAATGCTCCGTCACATCGAGAAACACGTTGAGGATGTTCTCCTTCTCGTATTGCAGCGCCTCCTGATGGCACAACTCGCCAATGGAGCGGTAATAACCGGAATAACTCGTCCACCACTGGCTCCTCCGTTCCATCGCGACAACGCATTGATCCAAGTCTTGAGTCACTTGACATTCAACAGGGTATTCGATTTCAGCAACTTGAAACTCACAGATGCTCAACTTGGCGGCAGTGCGCGCGCGCATCTTCGGGTTCAGCTCGTTGATACTGTCCTTGGTACACAGTTGCAAAATTGGCGTCAAGGCCTGCTTAACGCAATGATTGGCATTGAGGTACTCCGGCTTGTCGAAAAGGGAGACCTCACGCGAGTCCAAAGAGGTGAGATTGCGGTAGCGGGCGACCATGTCTTGGATGGCGTAGTGCGCCGATTCGGTGTCTTGCAAAAGCGTCAGAGCTGAATGAGCGAGCGATAGCACCAACAAAGTCCAAAGCATTGAAGACAGTATTGACTATATCCATAGTATATCAAAGAGTTCATTTTAGAAATCTTGTTTTGGCCATTTGAAGTTGAAACAGAAGTGACACATTAGGTTTTTATGTTGTTTTTTTTTGTTAATTTTTTTGTTTTTTTTTTTAGCTAAAGAGAAAAAAGTCCGCGCATTTCGCGATGCTTGCTCGAAAATTTTCAGTAATAAGCTCATCGGTGACAAGGCCTGAATCATAAAAACCCCTTGGCAGCTTTTTTTTTTTGGGCTTTAAAGAATGTCCTCTGAGCAGCAGCTTTCACAGGAAGAGTTCGATATTATCATTGAAGACGCCCGTTTCGGCGATCTCGAGACCTTGCAGGAGATTTTCTCCGAAATCCCAGCTTCCAGGCTGCTCGACATCAAGAACGAGGACACAAAGAACACAGCGTTGCATGTGGCGGCGGCGAACGGCCATTTGGACACTATCAAGTACCTTTTAGAGCTATTGACCCCGGAGCAGGCGACACGGTGGATCAATTTCCAGAATTACCAGGGGAACACTGCGTTGCACTGGGCCGCATTGAATGGCCATCTCGACGTGGTGAAGTACATTTGTGGCAATTACGAGCCTGAGGTGTTTTTGAGAAACTCGTTCGGCCATGATGCCATCTTTGAGGCTGAGAAGAACAACCGAGACGAGGTTGAACAGTACTTTTTGGAGAAGTTCAACGTTGAGGACGACAAGGAGGCCCAAGGGGACGAACAGACGTTCAGCAATAAAGACAAGGAGTACTATAACAATATCGAGGTTAAGCCTGGCAAGGAGATTGACCAGATCACCAACGAGACGTTGCAAAACTTGGAGAGTAACGAGGAGTTCTTGCAGAAGAAGACTGCCCAGTTGAAATTAGAGGAGGAGCAATAAACGAAGGTTAATGTACACTAGCACCAATAAATGGGAATTCCATATGGCTGCAATGGCTGCAAGAAACCAAACAAAGACGATGTCAATATGGGGGTCCATAGAGGGAGTTAAAGAATGTGTCATGTGGCTTATGTAACCGGGTGCCAGCAAATGCATCGATTACGTAACATCGCGAAATTTTTCATTTTTCGTTCGCGCGCCTTCGATTTTTTTTCGTTGAAATTTTCAGCCAAAGGAAGGGGCCGATGTACAACTCAAACCACTCTCATAAAAGCCAATGTCTGCCGAGTCTGCTGTTGATTTGGGCTTTGACCCAACTTTGAAAAAGAAGAAGAAGAAGTCCACCAAGGGCCTCGAGGAGGCTCTGTCGGCGGAAGGAACCCCGGAGGTTGACGATGTCCTCTCTGGCCTCAAGAAGAAGAAGAAGAAGGCCGCCAAGGGCGAGGAAGGCGCCGAGGACAGCAGCAGTATAGTGGACGAGGCCGCTGATGTGCTGGGCGAGCTGAAACTGAAGAAGAAGAAGAAGAAATCCGCCGCCACTGTCGATGACTTTGAGAAGGAGCTCGAGAAGGCGGGTGTCCTCGATGACTCGCTTGCCGCCGCCGCCGCCGGTGGCGAAGCGGGGGAGTCCAGGGAGGAGACGCCATTGGAGAGCGGTCAGCAGAACGAGCTTGGCCTGCCATACGCTGACCTGCTGTCCAGATTCTTCCAGATTCTGAACGAGAACAACCCGGACCTGGCTGGCGAGAGATCCAACTCCAAGTTCAGAATCCCACCACCGGTGTGTCAGAGAGAAGGCAGCAAGAGAACCGCGTTTGCCAATGTGCAGGAGATCTCTGAGAAGCTTCAGCGTTCCCCAGAGCACGTTATCCAGTACCTGTTTGCCGAGCTGGGTACCTCTGGTTCCGTTGACGGTCAGAAGAGGCTCATCATCAAGGGCCGTTTCCAGCCTAAGCAGTTGGAGAACGTGTTGAGACGTTACATCATGGAGTACGTCACGTGCAAGACGTGCAAGTCGATCAACACGCAGCTGAAGAAGGAGAGTTCCAACAGACTGTTCTTCCTCGTGTGCAACTCGTGTGGCTCAACCAGATCGGTCTCCTCGATCAAGACCGGTTTCCAGGCCCACGTTGGAAAGAGAAAGAAGATGTGAGAGAGAGAGGTTAATGTCATACTGAGTTCATTTATTTGGCCGTTTGTAGCATATTCTCTAGTAGCTTGATGAGTGGCAGGCACCATTGGCCAAAGCCCTCGTTGCTCATCACCAAGGCCATCAGTTTGCCCCTGAGTGGTTTGTCAAAGCTGGCTATTGCGGTGGCGATCAGGGACCTCTGCGGGTCCGTCAATTGGGCCACCCCGCCGCTGTCGAGAAACGCCGTCAGCTTCTGTTTGTAATGCTGGTGCTCCTTGGCAGGCAAGGCGGACTCCTGGGCAACGACGTGGCTGACCTGGTGCACGAGCTCCTCCGCAGTGGTCGTCTGTGTCTGTACCTGGGCAGCGGGCTGAACGGGCTTTCTACTGGCGCCAGTGCCAGTGGCCCCCGTTGGCGGCGGTAGTGACTTTTCCAGCGATTGCAGCGACGTCGAGGACGAGCCGCTGCCGCTGTTGGCGCCGAGGTCGTGGACAAGCCGTTTCCTGCCGCTGCTGCGTTTGCTCCTGCTGGCCGGCATCGCTGAGCGGGAGCCCAGCAGCGAGTCCACGGAAGGACAGTCGTTGTAGCCGGAGATTTGCGACTCGGAGATGTTCTGATACGACATGGGACTCGTTAAGGGAGGGTCTATTTTCATTCCACAATTTTTGTTTTTGTTTTTTTTTTTGTTTTTCTTTACCTTTCCAAGATTCTGGGGGGGTAAAGGGAAAGGGTCCTCCTAAGCCAACGAACGCTGGATTTGCAGGGCGCGGGCGAGAACTTCCTCAATGGCCGGTCTTTGCTCACTATCCACGGTCAGACACCATTTGATCAGCGCCTTCGTGTCCTCGGAATAGACGTCTTGCTTGCCGCGGGGGAAACCGAACCGGCCCGTGCCGATGGCCATGTTCATGCTGCCGCCTTGCATCTCCTCGTGCTCAAAGGGCGAGCAGTTGAACAGCAGCGCGTACAGCGTGCAGCCGAGCGACCAGATGTCGACCTTCTCGTCGATCGTCGTGCCGCTCTGCACATCCAGCAGCTCGGGCGCCCGGTACGGCAGCGTGCAGTGCTCGGCAAAGAACTCTTGCAGCGCCAGCGCCTGCCTGCGCGAAGTGACCCGGACGGTGGCGCGCGAGCAGCTGCCCAGGTCGCACAGGACAGGGATTCCATCCTTCGAGAGCATCACGTTGGCAGGCTTGATGTCCCTGTGCGCGAACGCGGCAATGTTGCCGAGCTCAGTGGTGTCGCCGCCTTGGTCTTCCTCCTCCTCTTCCTCTGCGCCGAGCGACACGGCGTCGTGAATCAGCGCACTGACGACACTCTCGCTGTCGAGCAATGCCTCGGCCTCAGAGTGCCCTCCCACTTCAATCTCGTACTGGCCATGCCCGCCGCCGGCACGCCTGATCTCGTGCCTGTGCATCGTTTGCAAACCCCTGCAGATGCCCACAAACAGTCTGATCGCCTCGGACTCCTCCATTTGCTTCCCATCGAGTGCGTTCGCCGTTATCGTGTCCTGCAGCGTGCCGTTGGCGAAGAAAGGCAGCAGGATATAGACAACCTTGCCGTCGCCGTCCTGGACAACAGCGTCATCGATCGAGCTGATGATAAAGGGCGATTTGAACTCCTTGTAATTCTGCAACTCCCTCATGGCGACCTTCATCCGCCCGTTGCCCTCGGTCCCGGACCCACACCGGATCTTCTTCAACGCATAAGTCGCGCCCTGGGCGTTGGTATCGCGGACCAGGTAGACGTAGGAGAAGCCGCCTTCGCCCAGCAGCCGGTCAATCCTGAACGACGTCGCATTGATCGTCAGACTGGGCTGTGAGGAGAAGCACGACAAACAACTCGCGAGACAACTGGACATCCTCGCTTGGTTGTTATCAAATAAATATAAAAAAAAAAGATCAGGAAACGGTTATAATCTGTGTCTTCATCAGCGCGCGATTTCGATTTGTGCAAGTCGAATGGTAGGGCCACGAATTGTATTGTAGAAAACCCAGAGATCAAACAGTATAGTAACTTTGATATGAATAGGGGCTGAATGCAATTGAGAGTATCCAGGCTGAATGCATAATATCCAAATACGGTATAATGCACTCATTGTGGTATGTCTGGTTATCAAGCTGTCCTTCCCGGTCAATTTCCCCAAACAGCTTAATGCGGAATTTGGACTCACCAATATCAAAGCATGCAAAAAAATAAGTCTATACCTTAGGAAAGTATAACTCCAATTAATGGACCATCTTCAACTGCCCAACGCTGTTTAATTTAGTGTAAAATCAGCCATTCGTCCCCACTAGGCAACCCATACAACCCATTGATGGATTACATAACCCCCCGCATAGGGATTACTTAATTATACTTTGTGTGTTTTTTTTTTCTTTCTTTCCCGATACACCCACACACCCACGCTGGAAAAAATTTTCCACAAAAAGTAGGCGAGCCAAACAAACACATCTCAGGTTCGCACCTAAAATCCAACCCAACCCCCCAACCCCCCCCTCTAAACAACCCAACACTTTCAAGATCCTTTGATCTTTAATCACCCTCCCTTTGACATCACAAATATCTCAACACATAATGTCCGAAGAACTCGCCCAAGCCACCAAGGACCTTTCCCTTGAACCACAAACCATCCTCTCGACAGGCACCGAGAACGCTGAGCGCGTGGAATTGAAACACCCATTGAACACGAGCTGGACGCTATGGTACACCAAGCCACCTTCCGGCGAGGCAAACGAGTCCTGGTCCGACCTTTTGAAGCCAGTCATCACATTCAGCACAGTGGAGGAGTTTTGGGGCATCTTCAACTCGATCCCATCGGCACAGGACTTGCCATTGAAAGGTGACTACCACTTGTTCAGAGAGGGCGTCAAGCCGGAATGGGAGGACCCAGCCAACGCCAATGGTGGTAAGTGGGCTTACCAATTCAAGAACAAGAATGGCACCGACATCAATGACATTTGGTTGAGAGGCATGCTCGCCTTGATTGGTGAGACGATCCAGGATGACGAGGACGAGGTCAACGGTATCGTTCTAAACAACAGAAACTTTGCCTACAGAGTCCTCTTGTGGACCAAGACCACCGAGAAGAGAAAGTTGTTTGACATTGGTGAGAAGTTCAAGAAGGTTTTGAAGTTGAAGGAGGAGGACTCGATCGAGTTCTACAGTCATAAGGACGCCGAGACCAGGGGTGCCAAGCCAATCTTGGTCATCTGAGAGTGGGGCTTTAAATACATGGCTTGCCACTGTCAAAGATGTAGAGTTGTATTAGGTGACGAGTCTGAAAGAGGAGGCCCAGCCACCGCTGGAGTCGATCTCACCGGTAAACCAGAACCCGCACAGCACAACGAGGTATATCAGGATCAGCATGCTTCCTTTGAAGTAATTGCTCTTGCCCTCGGCATAGATGTAGGTGAACAGTCCGACAGACACCACGCACGCGACCAGATCCCAATTAGGGAAGATCAACGTGAACATCGTGTCCCTGACTTGCTCACCGTAGCTGACATTGGCCGTGAAGAGCGAGTAGAGCACCAACGAAGGAATTTGGATCAGGCACACTTGCAAGGCATACGCCGAACCAATCTCCATCGATAGCGCAACGTTGCCATGTGTCGCGAAGGAGATGGCATTCAAAAACTCAGTGGTGTTGGGCACGAGGGCGAAAATGGTGATGCCCAGAAACTTTGGATTGATTGGGAAGTTCTTCAACACCGAGTCGACACAATCGACAAGGATCTCGGCAATGATAGCGTACAGCAATGTGGCAGTGAGAAGCACAATTGTCGATTTTTGTTTCGACCAATTGGGGGCATCATGGCCCTGAGGTTCCAACAATTGTGGCTCCTGCGGTCTATCACCAATTGGGGTTTGGGACCCCGACTTCTTTACAGGTTCAGTGATCGGGGTCGACCAAATCAATGCCGCATGAGTTCTCAGTGTGAACCATAGGCCAATGGTGTACGCCAAGAATAAAAGGACGGCGCAGACAATGGAGAAAGGTTTCAAGATGCTAGTGAATAATCTGTCAATGGTCAGTGGTGGTTGGAAGAAATGGCAATTCTGACACGTAGGGGACTTGGTGATCCCAGTGACAGGGTCGTGAGTTGGCTGCAATAGGACGCCAGGCCCACAAGGCACACACTTGATCTCATAAGTGCCATAGATTTGATGAAAGACAGTTGGTGCAAACATAACCGATAGGGAGAACAGCAGCATCGTGGAGCTGACACTGGCACTCGCTGGGTTGTATCTCTGTGTCTTTCTGATCAAGGCACCAGCGCACATTGATAAACCAGGCAGCAGCAATACACCGCCCAGAATGGATCCAATCATGGAACCTTCAACCAACAGACCCTTCTGCTGGTCCAGAGCGACACAGTATAGGAAAATCTCCACAATCGTTGAGAAGAAGGCATTGATGACTGCACCGACGCCCATGGATGACTGCGCGGAGATAGATGCGACTGCTTGTCCAATGAAGTATGCAAGTGGGATGATGGAGAGCAAGCAGAGTGAGAAAATGAACACCTCATCGGTTAGAAGCGATTCGTACCCGAGCCATTCTTTGAGCACGTAGAAATCGGCAATGGTGAAGAAGACAATGAGCAGAAGGTTGATGAGGATGACGTTGGTTCCTTCAACGGTGTACTTCCAATAGTGCAGGCCAGAAGAACGGTAAGTGCAGACGAGCACAGAATCTTTCTTCATCTTGCTATGGGTGAGCCCATATCTGTCGCTCTCAAAGAAAATGGCGAGCGGGTGGCGTCTTAAATGGTTGGTGAGAACGCCAATGACTTTTGCCATTGGAATGGTGACAATGAGCACCCAGCAGAACAGCCAGATTACGGCCAAAATTGGCTGTAACAGCACGTAATAGTAGAAATAAAAGAGGATTCTGCCCAGTGACCAATCACCACGTCCGAAAAATCGCAGCTTCTTGTCATCTGTATCAATCTGCGCTGTCTCTGTATCATCGTCAACCAATGCTTGCGACGAGGAAGGGCCAGGGGCATCCTGGCGTCTTTGTTGCTCAGCTTCCGATACTGCTTTATGCGTCGATGAGAAGAACAATTTTGTTTGCTCTTGGTCCCTCCAACGTCTGTATTCGTGGATGGTGGTGCCTTCGTGCTGGTCCTCATCGAGGTAGTTCTTGTCCCTTTGCAAATAGACAATCTTGCCAAAGGGCCAAAGGAGGTATATGCCCAAGTTGAACAACACTTTTGAGTAGTGCAAGTCGCTATTGACTTCAAACAGCATCAAAAACACGGATCCGCAGAAACAGAGAATGAACAAGAAGAGACCAAAAGTGAGGCACCAAATCATGTTGGTGATATGGACACTCCACTTGATTTCTTTGCGGTGCTTCTTGCAAAGCAGATCGAGTGGGTCCACTTCCTCATTTGAATCACCTGTTTCAATCTCATGGATGTCGTGGTCAGCCTCACGGTCGACGGATCTGATCTTCTTGTACAACGCTGGCTTCCAGATTCTGATACCGAACGGATGCGTCTTGTTGATGGCATTTTGACGTTCCCTCAAAGTGAAGGACTCCACAGAGGAAATAGAACGGTCATCGCCGTCGTCAAAGTCCTCGCTGTCCTGGTTGTAACCTTCATCCATATCGACGCCCAGTTCGGGAACCTGGCGGTACTCATTCGTGGCGGCGACACCACCATCAGTGGTGGGGTCACCATTCTCCGCCAAACGCGCAGTGTTGGGAATTGGGTTCATCTGGGGCAGCTTTTGATGTCTCTCTTCCAATTGCTGGTAGAGATGGTGATGGTGGTGCTGTGGGTTGCTGCTCGCCCTGAGCGTGGCGGTTGAGGAGGCAGGCGCCAGGTCCGCTGAACCACGCTTCACTGGCTCGCTGATGCTGGGAACCGGGGACAAGGGCTGGCTTAAAGAGTCTCGCAGCGTGCTGCGGGCGCGGTTGAGACGGTACCGCAGCGCGTCGTTGTAACCTTCTTGGTACTCTCTTTCCATATCCTCTTCGAGCTCGTCGAGGTCGTCGTCGACAGAGTAAATGTAGCTCATCTGCTTCTGGGAAACGACGCTGGGAATGCGCTGCAGCGAGGGACGCTTCTTTTTCTTATCGGTTGGCATTATCAGCTGCGTCACTCTTTGTTTGAATACGCTTTTTGTTGTTGTTGTTGTTGTTGTTGTTCTTAGTTGATCTTTTCTTTAGCCACGTTTGTTATCTGGAGTGGCCCTACCAGGTAGCCGTTTTTGGCACTAAGAGGGGGGGTTACCCGTATATAAGCTATCCATTCGAACTCCATTGGTGGTAATTTCAGGGATACAACTTGCGAAGTTTTGGCTTGTATTGGCGTCCTAAACCGCAATCACCGCTATGTCTAATAGTAAGGGATAAGCTAGTTTCGAGGGTTGAACAAGGAGTTCTAATTGAATGTGTAGGTTAAATTAGGAAAAGTACTCGCAGATAATATTTTGGCAATGTCTCCTCCATTTTTAAAGCGCGCCCTAATTGTCTCCCGCAAATTTCCCTCGGAAATCCCAGTCCGGCAAAGCATTCGCTCGCATACATGTTGTACTCTTTATGCGATGCCCCCAACATTTATCTGCCAATTGGCGCTCCGCCGGACCCACATGGCCCGCGATGAAGTCCTTTGAGAAGCTGAGTTCACTAACATATCGCTTTACAATCTGAAGTAAACGGGTACTGACATTCATCGGCCACGGAGTTCAAAAGTACTATCATGACTTGTTACTTCACAGCTTCAACAATAAAATTCACTCGGCCCACGCTCGCAGATTATCATTGTTGAAATATCAGGTGTGTAAACGCCGTACCTGGAAGGCATTACAAATGAGGATCCTGCGATTGACTAACCAGTTCCTTTTTGCCTATAATAGGGCTTCGGACTGCTGCACACTTGTTAATCTTTTTGCCTTCAAACGGCCAGATCACTATTGCAATCACAATGAGCTCCAAAACTTACTTCATCACCGGCGCAAACAGAGGTATCGGCTTCGAAATGGCCAAGAAGCTCTCCTCTGACAAGACCAACAAGGTTATTGCCTCTGTCAGAGACATCTCCAGAGCCACCGAGTTGAAGGACCTGGCCAACAGCAATGGCAACATTGACATTGTCACCTTGGACGTTTCGTCTCAAGAGTCCATCAACCAATTGGCTGCTCAATTGGAGAAGGTTGCCCCAGAAGGTATCGACACTTTCATTTCGAACGCAGGTATCGGTGCCGATGAGACCTTTGCCCCAGTCCTCAAGACAAGAGACTGGGACCTCTGGACCAGCCACTGGACCACCAACACTTTGGGCCCGGTCTTTATCACGCAGGCTGTCTACCCATTCTTGTTGAAGAAGCAAACCAGGGAGATCGTCTATATCTCCTCCCTCGCTGGTTCTCTTTCGGGTTTCGCAGGTATGTCTGCTGCTGCCTATGGCTCCACCAAGTCTGCCTTGAACATGGTCGCATTGAGTTTGGCCACTGAGTTGAAGGATGAAGGTTTCGTTGTGGTTCCTATGCACCCTGGTATTGTCTCTACTGAGATGGGTAATGGTACTGTCGGTGCTTTGGAGGAGAGCACCCCAGAAGTCTTTGCCTACCTCAAGTCTATCAGCATTACTCCTGAGACTTCTGCTACAGCAATTGTTGGCACCATTGCCGGTTTGAAGAAGGAGGATTCCGGTAAGTTCTTGAACTACGATGGTACCGAGGTCAAGTACTGAGTGTGCTCTTGTAAATACAAATTGATAGGTTAACAGTGGTGTAGCGTCCGTCTAAAATTGTGAAGCGTGGCCATCATAGGCAAAGAATTTCCCGCTGGTTCACTTCTCAAGACCTCCGATAAGCTTGACGATGCCCGCACCGCTCTTATCTGGCTATATTACCTCACCACTAGTCAAATGCGGGAAGTTCTTAAGGCAGCACCACGAGCAATTCCTATATCAATGGAGTCAACAACGCCCTGATGAACAGGGACAATGGCATAGCTTCAGGTGCCAGCTCGAGGTTCAACGAGTGGTCCAACGGGCCTTTGATTTGAGGATGGCAATATCATGTGTCAAAAGTATTATGTCGCTGTACAATCCGAAATAAACGAATACTGAATTGAATAGCTTTCATCAGCCAAGAAGTTCAAAAGTACTATCATGGCTTATTACTAAACAGTTTCAAACAGTAAAATCCCCACTCGGGACACTCTCGGAGATTACGGCGCTGTTGCTCTATCTGTATATCGCTGTACATGAAGGTATTACAAATTAGGCTCCTGACTAATGCATGTTGCTCCTACGAGTGACTGACTAATTCATTTTGCGTATATAAGAGCTTGCGAATACTTGCTGAAAACTATCCATTGCCTTCAAAGGGCCAGATCACTATTCCAATTACAATGAGCTCCAGAACCTACTTCATCACCGGCGCAAACAGAGGTATCGGCTTCGAAATGGCCAAGAAACTCTCCTCTGACAAGACCAACAAGGTCATTGCCTCTGTCAGAGACATCTCCAGAGCCACCAAGTTGAAGGACCTGGCCAACAGCAATGGCAACATTGACATTGTCACCTTGGACGTTTCGTCTCAAGACTCGATTAACCAATTGGCTGCTCAATTGGAGAAGGTTGCCCCAGAAGGTATCGACACTTTCATTTCGAATGCAGGTATCGCTGCCAATGAGACTTTTGCCCCAGTCCTCAAGTCAACAGATTGGAACATTTGGACCAGCCATTGGACCACCAACACTTTGGGCCCGGTCTTTATCACGCAGGCTGTCTACCCATTCTTGTTGAAGAAGCAAACCAGGGAGATCATTTTTATCTCCTCCGTGGTTGGTTCCGTTTCGGCTTTCGCAGGTGTGTCTTCTGCTGCCTATGGTTCCACCAAGTCTGCCTTGAACTTGGTAGCATTGAGTTTGGCCAATGAGTTGAAGGATGAAGGCTTCGTTGTGGTTCCTGTGCACCCTGGTGTCGTCTCGACTGATATGGGTAGTGATGCTATCGGTGCTTTGAAAGACAAGGACCCGCAAGTCTTTGAGTACCTCAAGTCTCTCAGCATTACTCCTGAGACTTCTGCTACAGCAATTGTTGGCACCATTGCCGGTTTGAAGAAGGAGGATTCCGGTAAGTTCTTGAACTACGATGGTACCGAGGTCAAGTACTGAGTGTGCTCATGTGAATACAAACTGATAGGCTAACAGTGGTGTAGTGTCCATCTAGAATTGTAAAGCCTGACCATCATAGGCAAAGAATTTCCCGCTGTCTAACTTCTCAAGACCTCCGATAAGCTTGACGATGCCCGCACCGCTCTCAGCTGGCGAGATTACCTGAGGCGAATTCCCGCCACCAGTTAAATGTGGGAAGTTCTTCTCAAGGGCAGTACCACAAGCGATTCCCATATCTGTGGCCACAACACCCGGATGAACAGCGACAATGGTGTATCCTTCAGGCGCCAGCTCGAGGTTCAATGTCAAGATGGAGTGGTTCAACGCGGCCTTTGATTGGCCGTACGCTGAGGACGGCAATGGGACAAAGCTCGTCAACGAGGAAAGAATGGTCGAAATGAAGACAATCTTTTTGGTACTCTTCTTCTCAAGATAAGGGTAGACAGCTTTTGTAACAAGAACTGGACCAAGGGCATTGACAGTGTAGTGATCGATAAACACTTGCGGGTCAACGGAGAAGATTGGAGCAAGGGCCTCCGGTGATCCAATGCCAGCATTGGAAATGAATACATCGATCCCTTCAGGCGCCACTTTTGCCAACTGATCATCCAATTGGGCAATTGACTCTTGCGACGCAACGTCCAAAGTGACGAGGTGTACTTTGCCGCTGGATCTTGCCAGCTCTTGCAAATCAGTGGCGGATCCGACGTTTCTCGTTGTGGCAATAACTGTGTGGCCCTGTGCAGCGAGGGTCTTGACAATGGAGAGACCAATGCCACGGTTAGCACCAGTAACGAGGAAGACTTGGGACATCTTTCTCGCGTTGCAAGTTTGTGTAAGCAAGACAAAGAGAGACCAGTGTTTTTTTTTTTTTGAAAGTCCCTTTTTTGCTGTCAAAAACGCGCCAGTTGGAATTCCGACATGGTAGGAGCACATTTCCCGGATCTCGTCTTTATGTTTTGTTTTTCTGGAATGTTTACAAAATAGCGAGATTGACCCTCCTCACCACAGAAACCAAAAGCAAACGAGAGTCTGATACCTGTGGCCAGCTCGGGATGCCACTTCCACTGTCGAGAAATGATCTACTCCATCTCCATGGGCAGATATCTGCCGCTACAAAGGCCAAGCTCGACCTCTACCTCCCGACAAAGGACCCCAAGGATTCGCTCAAGAACCGTGTCGCATCGCACGTCGATGACTTCATCCTCGATCTATTTGCCTCGCTCGATGGCAACTTGGAGGTTGACGGCCAAGACCCCACCACGGTGCGCCTGCGAGAACTCATTCTCGCCGGTGAAGTGCAAGAGACGGAGCCATTTGACTTTGCATTGAGCGAGGAAGTGAGGAAGATGTATGTCGCTGTCGAGGAAGAGACAGTCAAGCTTGCCGAGTTGCGGAGACAAGGCCCATTGAATTTGAAGAAGAAGTTGGAGAGTGATTTTGAAGCGCTGTTGAATCGGACGTTGAAAAGTGCAGAGGAAGATGATAATGAGGAGTCACTGGAGCCACGAAAACTGGAGATTGAGAGATTACAGGAGATCAAGGAGAATTATCAGAACGCTGTGAAGGGGGTGGAGTTGCTGAAGGGAGAAATACCGAAGCATCGCAGCGAACTGACCAAGATTGAGCAGATTGCTGAGTTCTTGAACGAGTAACGATTTATTGCAATGAATGACATGTATGACTTATTAGCTTACTTTGTCTGTGTCAGGTAACGATCTGTAAACCTGTCTGTGCAATTGAATGAATTTTAATTTTGCGGGTGATTGGGGGGGGACTAATAGTGGGGCCCTCTTCGCTGTAGGGTAACCCCCACATATTTGAAAGCCTGAAAAAATCATAACAAAAGGGGGCGGACCAACCTGACTTGAAGATTTGTCCTAGCAGGCACAAGCCACACCACCCACTAACCCCATGGCCGTTCCACTCATTTCACAGTGGCACTCCCGTGTCCCGCCTCAGATCCAGGCGCTGATCCCACAGAAATTTCCTCCAGCATTGACCACAGGCCTCCCAATCTTCCTCACGTTCCTCTACCTGCTCAATTTTATTGTGCCGGTGAACGATGCCATCTCATTGGCGCCACGCGACCTGTTCAACTTCGATCTCAATAGACTCTCATTCTACTCAATGGGCCATTTGTCGTTCTTCCATTTGCTCTTCAACATTGTGTCGCTCGTTACGCCACTGGGCAACTTTGAGAAGCGCAACGGCACTGTCAGAACCGGTGTCATTCTCAACCTGCTCACAGTGACGACGGGGCTTTTATACTCATTCGTGGGTTACTTCTTGTACCCAGAGACAAAAGTTCTCGGAGCCAGTGCCCTTGTGTTCTCTTTTCTGGGTTGGTTTGCCTACAATGAGTCCCTCATCACAGCGACTTACACCATCACCCCGACAATCACCATTCCAACGGTCTTCACACCGGTGATCCCACTCATCTTGATCGCCATCCTCGTGCCACGTTCAAGTTTCCTTGGTCACTTGTACGGTCTCATTATGGGCTACGCGCTGGCGTTGGGTTACCTCAACGTTTTGGTGCCTAAATCGAGCATCATTGAATGGATCGAGGTCAAGGCGACCGGGGCAATCAACTTGATCCCAAGCTTTGTCAAGTACTATAAAGAGGAGGACTCCAAATACGTGCGTGAGGGAGAGTACGCCAGCATCTTGAACGAAGGTGTCGTGAGCATTGGCAGTGTTGGTTCGGAGTCATTGCAGTCGCAGCAGGAGGAGGGCTCAACGTTCCAAGGCAGGGGCCATGTCTTGGGCGTCTGAGTGATTCCATATATTCATACATAGACTCTAATTGCCTCTACATCGCGTATACATAAAAAAGGCGTATATGTGTCAAAAATAGATCCATAGTCAAATTGTACAACATGATTCACTCAATGGGTCGTGGCCTGGTTGACCAAGACAGGCTTCTCCTCGCCATCAATCGGCTTGTGGGAATCCAGCTCATAGCTGACCAGCTCCGGCTTATCACCGCCGGTTTGGCCCGGAACGACAATCACCATCTCATCGACAAAGTCCTCTGGCAACTCGGCATTGCTGTGGTGGGCACGGTACAAATCTGCAGCGGAGTAGAAACCAGGTTCAGCGTGGGAGGACTCAACGATACGGTAAGTGTTCTTAGCGCCCTGGATCTTGATGCCGTGGTCCTTGGTGACTTTGGCATGGTGTGGGTTGCTCAGCTTGTGGAACCATTTGGTCAGGAAGTTAGCGTGTGGTTCGTCCTCTTTCTCAAACTTGTGAGACTTTTCCTTGACGACTTGTCCATGGTGTGGGTCCTCTTTCTCAAACTTGTGGAAAGTGGCCCTGTTGGAATGGTGTGGATCTTCCTCGTGGAACCTGCCAGCAGAGTGTTCAAATTTCCCAAAGGAGTTCGTGTTGACCTCATGGTTGTAATCCTTGTGGTAGGTGTGGTGACGCTCCTTTCTCTGGGCCTCCTTGACCATCAATTCAGCACCGTACTTGGCAACCTGGGCCTTCAAAGTGTCCAGCTCTTGCAGCAAGGAGGTCAGTTTCTCCCTCGAGCACTCTTTCAAATGGAACTTGGCACGGTGGTGAACGTCCCTTCTCTCAAATTGGGCGTTTTGGAACAGCTCTTGGACAAAGGAAGGCTCGCTGGACAAGTCGAGCACAACGTCGTCGTCCTGGGAGCCGGCGAGGAACGCAGCAATGGCGTTGCTGTTGCGGTCGATCTGGGCATAAATGGCCGCTCCCATGTCCATCAGCTCGTGCTTGGCGAGGTAAGCACGGAAGGCCAAGTCCTGGATATCGCCATCGTCGACTCTTTGAACGGACAAGTTGTGGCCCTCGGCGTCCTTGTCGTCCAATGGCACTGCACTTTGGTACAGTGCGAGCGGGATCTCGCCAATGTAGCCGGTGTCGCCGAAACCCCCGAGGAAGTACATGCTCTCGACTTCAAACACGGTCCAGTGAGTTTTGTGGATCGGGTTGCCAGGCAACCACCAGGCGGCGTCCCTGTGACGGTTGAGGAAGCAGGCCTTGACTTGCGGCGACACGGAGTCGACTTTCTTGAACTGGCCCCTGAGGTTGATTCGTGGCGAGCCCGCTACCGACTTCGGGCGCGAGCCCGGGTACTTGCGAGACACATGCTCGTTGAAGCCGTGGTCGCCCGTTCTGATGGTCAGGGTCACCGGGGAGCCTTCTTCGATGTTCTGGAAAGAGGTGCCCATCTCGACAGCAAGGAACGTTGGGTTGCCGTTGTCGCCGCAGTCGGCGTAGTACTCGACGAAGGAGGCTGGCGAGCCCGCATGGTCACCTGATTGGTGGATAGTGTTGAGATTGGCGAGCGATTCTCTGTTGATAAGAGTTCTGGCGATGCGGGCGGCGTCCTCGACTTTGGGACGCTCCCACAGCAGCGCGTCCGCGGAGACGAGTGCCGTGGCAATGGAGAGCAGCACGGAGAGCTTCATTCTTTGTTGTGTTAGCAGGCTTGGAGTTGGCAAAATAAAGCAGGTTTGTGTCTGGTTTTTATCTGTGCGATCAGCTGCGCTTTTGTCATGCACACCCTTTTTTTTTGCCGTAAGGGTCCCCTGATTGGCTGCATATTTCGTCGGACTTGTCGGACAAAAATTCGACCCGAGCTTTTTGAGGAAATATGTGTCAATGCTGGGCAGAAACGTTGGGGTGCATCTAATTATTAAGCATGGACAGATATTGGCAATTGCCTTTGCAATGGTCTTGACTCTTTGCAATTGTGCCAGCTCTGCAGCAAAGGCCATCGTCCCCGACAATCGTTCATCGATGGCACATCGACGCCGGGTAACCTTACTCGCAGTATCAGCAAATTAAAGCGATAACTTCCACGCCTGTCTTTAAGTCTGAGAGAGTCACTACAAAGCAAATGGGCTCTTCTAAAAAGTTTGCATCATCTGTCCCGACTACTACAAGTTCTATAGAACTCTGCGTTCATCGGGACCTTGCGCACAGAATGCGCCCGCGCGTTATCTAGATATGGTAGGGGCACTCTATCAAACGCGCCAAAAACAAACCAATAACAAACCTACAAAATCAGCCAAAAAAAAAAAAAGAAAGGTAACAGAGACTCCAGTTCCCTTCTCAAAGACAATTCCAATGCCCAAGACAGTCGACGAGCTCGCTCACTTGTTGGACCCGCAGAATATCGAGCTCGAGGAGGACGAGACAATTGACAACCCGGCCACTGTCAGCACAGCCGCGACGGCGACCGCGACGACGATTAGCGGCGTAAGGACGCTGTTGCCACCCGAAGACCCGCCAACAGGGCGACACCTGGGTCTGTACTCGACACTGGTACTCTTTGTCTGCCGCATGGTTGGCTCGGGCATCTTCGCGACCCCCGGGGGGATCTTTCGAGACGCTGGCAGCAACCCGCTCGTGTTTTTGTCAATATGGCTCTCTGGTGCTGCCATTGCTGCGACGGGGCTCTCAGTCTACTTGGAATTGGGCTCGCTGCTCCCACGCAGTGGTGGCACGAAAGTTTTCTTGGAGTACCTCTTCCCAACGCCCTTGTACTACGCCTCTTTTGTCTTTGGCGCGTTCAACGTCTTCTTCAACATTTCCGGAGGCAACGCGCTGGTGTTTGGCCAGTACATCCGTTACGCTTTGGGATTTCCAGATGACGAGACGCAGTCACGGACCCTGGGCATTGCGCTGATGGTGTCTGCGCTGCTGGTGCACGGCTGCTCGAGGAAACTGGGCCTCGCTGTCCAAAACGTGGTTGGTGGCCTCAAGTTATTCCTCTGCGCGCTGATGGTGTTGGCCACAGGCTACGTGCTTTTCTTGCCCGCCTCCATTACTGGTGTTGAGAATCAACTCCACTGGGATGACCTCTTTGTCAAGCCGGATACCTCCAAACTCCAATTCTCCGTCGTTGGCGCAGCAGTACTCAGAACCATTTACTCATTCGGTGGCTGGACAACGCCTCATATGGTTCAAAACGAGATCAAGGACCCGATTCGTACACTCCGCAATGCTGCGCCACTCTCCATCGCTTTTGTCGTTGCGTTGTACATGCTCCTGAATTTGACCTACCTCGTTGTCATCCCTTCGAGGCAAATAGCAGAAGGTGGTGAGCTTTTGGGTGGCATCTTGTTTGAACGGCTCTTTGGCGAGCTTCTCGGCCGTCGGATCCTCAGCTCCATCATCGCAGTCAGCTCGGCCTCGACGTTGCTCATTGTCGTCTTCTCCGACTCCCGCGTGATCCAGAACATTGCCCGTGAAGGGTTCCTTCCGGGATCGACGGTCCTGGCGTCAAATTACCCCTTCGACACACCGCTAGCAGCACTAATTCTTAACGTGGCTATCTCTTCCAGCGTCCTCTTCCTGCCGAAATCCGGTGGGTTGTACAACTACATCATTTCCATGCAAATTTACCCCAACCAACTTTTCCACGCACTACTGTGCATTGGCATCTACAAAGCACGTCGTCGATTCCCGCACGTGCCTGCGCCGATACGTGCCTCGCACTGCGCCATTGCATGTTGCTTTGTCTCCTCAGTGGTGGTCTTCATTGCCCCGTTGACCGACCCACAGACGCTGATCCGCAGTTATTCTTTCGGTGGATTGGTGATGTTTTTCATGGCCTCAGCTTATTGGCTCATACAGGTCAAGTTGAGGCCATGGTTGGGAGGCTACGTCATCAAGAGACGAACCGTGTCACTTAACCATGACGGTTTGAAAATGAAGAAATGGGAGAAAATTCGTGTGAGTTGAAAGCTTATGTCCCGGAGACAATACCGTACTCTAAAAGCCGTCTATTCAATCTAATAAACTTCTAGAATGTATCTGGAGTTTTCCTTCAGCTCCTCCACAGCGTCGTGGCCACCGACAATGGTGGACAACTCGTGAGTAATGTCACCGACTGGCCAGGTTGGACCACACAGGTAGAACGAGCCATTCTCGTTGACAATGGCCTTCTTCAACTCTGGCAGCACCTCTCTGATTCTGTCCTGGATATAAATCTTCTCCGGTTGGTCTCTCGAGAATGCGGCACCAATGTGCGTGACAACGCCAGCCTCCTTGTAAGCCTCCCACAATTCACCGTACAAGTACTCTTCCTTCTTGTGTCTGGCACCGAGGAACAGGTAAATCTTACCAATCTCCATGCCTTGCTGTTTCTGCCAGATCTTCTCCTCGACAAAGGCCTTGAATGGGGCCAATCCGGTACCGAGACCGGACATGATGATTGGCTGTTGGGACAATGGTGGCAGCTTCATGACAGATGGCTTGACAGAGACAACGAGTTCCGAGCCAATGGCCAATTGGGACAAGAATCTCGAACATTGGCCGAATCTCTTACGCTTCCTGTTGTCAACCCAGTCAACAACGACAATCAACAAATGGACAGCGTTAGGGTGCATCTTCTGCGACGAGGCAATCGAATACTCTCTTCTCTTCAAAGGTGGGATGATGGTTAACAGCTCGGAGAGAGATGGCTTGGCCGATGGGAACAACTCAAAGATGTCAGTGTAAGAGTAAAACTCCTCGTCTTGAAACTTCTTCAACTCGGCAGTGCCCTCAGCGGAGCCCAACAGGGCAAGCTTCTCTTGCTCAGCCTTGTCAGTGGCAAACTCCTGCAAAGACTCGTAGAATTTCTTACCTGGCTTGCCCAAAATGTCCAAGTTGTCACTGAAGGCCTGAAACACAGTTCTTGTCTCAATCAGATTCTCATCGTCTCTGTTTGGCACTTGAACAATCTGTTCTGGGTTCAAGCCGTAAAACTCAATGAATCTGTCAACTTCCTCAGCGTCGTTCTTGCCGTGGACACCGAGGGCCTCACCAATATCATAAGTCAGACCAGTGTCAGTAATGTCAAACTCAATGTGGAAGATGTTTCTCGAGTAGTCGTCCGGTGTGACACGACGGTTCTCTTGCACCTTGACAATGAAGTTTCTTGCCGGCAAGTCAGGTCTCAAGGCATTTTGCTCTGTTTGGAATGACTCAGTGAAGGCAAGCTTCTTGGCCAATTCGACATACGAGGAGGTCTCAGCCTGAGCCACAGCAGGCACCGTTTTACCGTTAGGCTCAAAAGAGGACTCGGTTGGGAAGATTGGCAAAGTGACCTCGCCTTCCTCCAATGGCAACTCGGCCCATTTTGGATCGAAATGGACCTCCTTGATACCTTGGGCAAAGACGCGCTCTTCAATGATCGAGGTCAAGACGGCAGCCAACAGTTCAATGTCTGAGCCCGACGATTGCCAGACTCTTCTGACAATGTCGTTGATGCTGAGCTGAGAGTTGGCATACTTCCAAAAGATGGATTGGATGGCAATGGATGCAGTTCTACCCTTTGTCTCCTCAGCCTCGCCAATGGCGTTCAGATCGATAAAGACAAGCTTGTTCTCATTCTTGGCAACGTTGCGACGGAACTGGACAGGCAAAGACTCGGCAAAGGCCGCGAGGTCAGCTGGGATCTCGTCCTTGACGACGACCAAGACCGTGCCCTTGGACTTCAAAGTCTTGACAACGTTGAAATGGTTCAAAATGTCGAGGTCCTCGACAACGGTCAAGTCAGCAGAGTCAACAGCACCGATTCTCTCCTTGTGAACGTTGGAGTGGAGCTTAATAGACGAAATCTCTGCTTGGTAGACACCACCAGCGACCACATTGTCGTACTTCGATCTGAACTTGACAAGCGAGTCCTGGTCCAATGAGAAAGCGTGCGCCAATTTCAGGGCAACCTCAATGTTGTCACCATTGTCCAATGACCACAAGATGAAGTCACCGTAAGGGATTGACGAAGAGATGTTGGCGGTGATCTCCTGTTGCTTCTTTGGCAAGACGACAAAGGAGCCAACAATCTGCTCAACGGCAATGGCAGACCAGATAAAAGTTGGCGAGTAGATGAACTCGGAAACCTTGACATTGACACCATTCAAAAACACAGTGGCAGAGACATTGGCCTTCAACAGCGAGGATCTGTTGTCCAAGGACTGGCCAATGACGACGAGCGACTGTGCACTATGTGGGACAGCACTGATGAACTCGTCCGAGTCGAAAGGCAATGGCACTCTGGCGACAATGACTCCAACGGAGAGACCTTGGGATGCATACTGCTGGATCTCCTTGGCGAACAACTCGGACTCAAGTGAGCCATAGACGACAAAAACCGTGGATGCAGTCTTGCTGCCAAAGTACTCAAAGGACTTATAGCTAGTACCGGCAACCTTGTTAAAACTCTGCAAAGCGGCCGCAGGTCTCTTGACATATGGCAAAGAGTGCCAGATTGGGATCTCAGCGGTGAGTTGTTCGTGGTACTTGTTCACAGTGTCAAAGTCCAAGGCGTTGTCGACTCTGGAAGACTGCTTGACATAGTGCAAACCGTCGTACAAGTGGAAAGACGTCGACAACTGCGAGAAGACAAGTGACAATAGCGCAGTGTGTTGGGCCTCAGAGGCAGACAGCGGCGAAAAAACGGTGTATTGCAACTCGTTGGCAACATTCAACGGGGTGACGTGATTGGAGACCAGCGCGTGGGACTCCTCATCGTAGTCCAACGAGGCGACTTGGAAAGACAGTGGCAACTGATTGCCCTTGCCAGCCAAAGTTGGCTGGAAGTATGGCAAGGCGTTACCGGAGACAACGACCGGGTACGCACCAGAAGCAGTGCCAGCAGCAGCAGCAGCGTTCAAGTAACCGAGAATGGCGCTGGAGGCACCAGATCTGACATCAAACGAGGACACTTTTGGCACCTGGCCATCGCTGTTGTTTCTTCTCAAGGTGGACCACAAGTTCACAGCGTTGCTCAAGACGTTCTCCTGGCCAATGGATCTGAAGGTGAAGATCTTGTTGGATCTCGCGTACAAAACGGACGCAACCAAGTTCTGTGGCTGCGTGAAGACGGTCCCTTTCAACTGCTGCGGGTCCTTGGTTAGGCCGAACGGCGAGGTCACGTTCACCGCGGACAAGTTTGCGACAGAGAGCAAGTCGCTTTCGATGGAGCCCGTGACAGACATCGCTAAAACTGATTTCTCGGTTGATGGGGAATGGGAATGGGAATGGGTGAAAGCGCCAACAAATGTTTTTTGGTTATTTTCTTCATACTGGCGCACCAGCCACAGCGCTCTCTTTATCCTCTTTTTTTCCATTCCCCGGATAAGGGAATACCACGTGACTTTAGCCCCATTCTTTGTGGCGTTTTCCAAAGCCCGGTGTGGCTGACGGGGATTGAACTGATCTAAAAATTGTGGCTTGAAATGGTTTTTTGGGGCTTGAACTCTTCATCGCATATACACAGCGATAGCGAGGGGAGGGGCCAAGAGCAGACAATACAAATGAACTACTGGTAGAGTTTTGTGGAATCGAAGTGTACTGTCACAACGTTGTAAATTCGGCATCACCATAAAACTGACTGTCAATGATCAACCCATTCAGTTGCTCATCGTGTTCTTCCAATGGCAACGACTTGACAACTTGCTCCTTCAGCCCAATACCCAACAGGTACGGCGTTCTGTTGAACTTTGCCCGGTGTCGTTTGATAAAATCGTCGTACAGTCCTGCACCGTGGCCCATTCTGTAGCAATCCGTGGTGAATGCCAGTCCAGGCAGTACTATCAGGTCAAACCCGTCCGGGTCGTCCATAATGTCGAATCCCGCGTTTGGTTCCCTGATCTTGAACTTCCCTTGTGGCTGCAAGTTTTGCACATCAGCGTACGTCTTGAGCTCGTAGAACACCAGTTTGAATTTTTGCTCGGGGTATCTTTTCTCAAATTGGTCTTCAATGGTGACCACTCTAGGCAGGAACACCCGCTTGTTCAACCCGAAAAGAGATCGGATAATAGAATCGGTCTTCACTTCTGAATGGTCGAAGTTGAGGTAGAGGGCGATCTTTTGGATGCGACTGTTGGCAGGCGCACTGCTGAGTGCGTGGACCAGTTTGTTTTGAATGTTTTGCGACTGAAACACCAGATCGCCCTGTGTCAATTGAGCCAAAGACTGGCGCAACGACTTCCTCAGCGCTGCCTTGGACATACCAAATCAGTGGTCTTTTTAGGGTATATCAAAAGAGATGTGAAATGGAAACAAAATGATGTAATCAACGAAATTCGCGATTCGCGACTTTTGACAACCGCGACTACACTGACCTGGACTGATTAAACCTTCAAGCAAAAACTGTCAAACTCAGTGTTTTGCTCTTCTTTGATTGGAGCTAGAACAAGGACATTTCCTAACTCGGTCCTTTTTTGTTTTTTTTGGCCATCCCTTTTGCTTAATCGGGCCACCGGGCAAGAGAAGTCCCCCCCCCCCC
>JAJMKO010000003.1:45119-57984 GCA_030569275.1 [Candida] sanyiensis | reverse complement strand
GCAATTCAATGAGATGATGAACGTCCTCGAACAAATCGTCAACGACGGTGCACCTGATCAAGTCCAATTGGAGATGCTAGGAAATATCCTGGTCATCCTCAACTCCCTGGCATATTACTCTCCCAAACTCCTCCACGACAACCACGCAACGAGCAAACTGGTCTTGGTCATTGTCAAACATCAACATGACGACAAGATCCTCAACTGTGCTTTCAAATGCCTCATGAACCTTGCACAGAGGTCAACGTCAAACAACGCGACACTGCATTTGGACAATGAGATTGGACAGAACTTCACCACACTGCTGAACCAGAAGTTGAACGATTTTGAACTGGTGACGGCAACGAGCAATGGCTTGTCGTCCTTGTACTTACAAATCTTGAAGCTCTTACCACACTTGAACCCAATAACGACAAAATTCCTCTTACCATCGCTTCTATCCATTCTGAGGGTGTTACTCAAGGCGCCGCAAGAGTACCTTTTGCGCAAGTATGAGAATACAGAGCTGCTTTCCAAATGCATGCAGTTACAACTAGTGCCCAACCCACCACCAATAAACCAGTTATCTAACCTTCTACCGCCGCTGCTTTACTCCATTTCGCATTTGCTGAGCCATGAAAAGCCATCGCAGAGCCTGTCTTCCTCGACAAGCGCAGATCCAGTGACTGGGTTGTTCCCCAACGAGGAGGATTTGAGAATCGATGAGTTGATTGAAACCAACTTATACTTCACCTTGACGTCGCTGTTGAGAGTCAACAGTCAAAACCTCAAACTCGGTGTCATCACTGTGTTGGTCAATTTTTCCCTTTACTCCTCATTGCCCACCACGTCAAAAGCCTCGAACGTGAAGAAGCTCCTCCCTGTATTGATTCAGCTCTTTGACTCGTTTGAAAAGAGGCAAGAGTCGCTCAGCTCTTTCAAGAGCGAGTACAAGCATAGCAAGAACTTCAACCCATTTTTCATCCTGTCGAAGCTATGTCTCGAGTTCCAATTCGTGCACGAGTTTCTCATTAGTTGTGGCATCATCAAGAGGATTTCTGACTTCCTCAAGAATGTCAACCAGAACCAAAGCATTGACGATGTGACGATCGAGAAGCTGGACAACTTGAGCGATTTCTTGCTCATCCTGAGCTCGATTACTGCGGACAATGAGAACAACAGGAAGCTGATTGTCAGCAATGACTTGATGCAAATCATTGAAAAGATCCTGAAGAACCATGTCAAGATCCTCCAAAAAAACATGTCGGGCAACCAGATCATCAAGAGAAAGAAGTTGAAATTGATCAGCGTGTCGAACCATTTGGCGCTGTCAGCGGCGTATCTCCTCAGATCCCTTTCGAGAAGCATCCATTTGCTCCGTGTATCTCTCAATGACAGCGGCAGCGAATTGGCGCAATCCCTGCTGGATCTTGTCAAGGTTGGTGAACAGGAGTTGGAATCGACGTTCCAGGGCCTCACCAATGACAGCGAGTACGGCGAGATCTTACTCAACGATGAAATCATGCTCAAATCTGTCGTGTTGGCTGTGCTTGCCAATTTCGTGTTGGATTTCACGCCATTGCGAGATGTGTTGTTGGAAGAGAACGATTTGCTGTCGGATATCAACAAGATTCTGTCGACCAGCACGCATCCTATTTTGGTGAGGAACAGTCTGTGGTGCTTCAAGCATATCTTGTTCAACCAGACCGTTGAACGGAAGAATGAGTTTCTGGCAGTGATTGGCCTCGAGAAGATCTTCTCCTTCATCCTGACCAGCGAGTGGGATAACAGTATCAAAACGGAGGCTGTCGTCGTATTGCGTAATTTGTCCAGTGATGCGCAACCATGGGTACAGCGGCTGCTCGCTTACAAGCCCCTTGCCGATCCAACCTTTGATTTCATTGACTACATTGCCCGGTTGCTTGTGGAGAATTTCAAACGTGACAGGCCCAACAGCACAATGTTGGAGAATGGCCTCTATATCCTGGTGAATATGGCGAGTGTCGAGGATGACGTGCGCGATTTGATTGTGTCGAGGCCTCAGATCCTGCAATTGCTGAAAGAGGTGTTACAATCGCAAAAAGTTTCTGAAGAGTGCAAATTAGGGGCCATTTGGACGATGATCAATGTGACATGGATTGAGAATTTCGGCTCGTCGAACGCTGATCGTCGTCGGTCTGGTCTTGACGGTGGACGTGATGCCGCGATTGAAACGGTGTCTGCTTTGTACGATGAGCCCGTTGCCGTTGTTGGCAATGATGAGGCTGACGATGACGATGACGATGTCATTATTGACCGTGAGGTGAACTCGGACACCGAGACGGAGGTAAGGATCTTCCATGGCGTTCCTGGCAGTGGCCGCAGACGGAGGGTTTCTGTGATAAATGCGAGACGGAGGTCTGAGATCCTGAACGAGTTTGGCGTTGTCGAGGTGCTGAACGAGTTGGCTGCCAGCGGTGGGAACGAGGATTTGAAGACGAGGGCCAAGACCTGTCTGTTCAACTTGACGCGGTTCACAACGGCTTAGTGTTTTTTTTTTAGAAGTTGGAAGGATGAGGAGAGAGACATGTACGTGACGTGGCCGTAGGTATGCTATCAGCAGAAAGTGAATCTGTGTGTGTCATTTGGGTAAAGAGGCTGTGTCTTCTCTTGGACCCTGTTTTGATACTTATCGCCAACGGCACCGGATCGGGAAAAGCTGCCGTTTCTTTTTTTTTTTTTCTCCGTTGACACCTTTTTCGCTCGGAAGGGAAATGCCGCGAATTTTGATGTTTATGTCAGCTCAGCTCAGCTGATACATTTTTGTTTTCTCTCGATTGAAAAGGGCCCACAAAAAATTGGTCAGGGTTTTCGGAGGGCCAGTACTGGTATTTTTGATGGATCTTGCTCATAACCAGCTCGTTTCCCCCCCCCCCCCACCCCTGCCTTCCTCGTTTTTGTTTTGTTTTTGCTTTGTCTTGTAGCATTTTTTCCTTTTTTGTGCCAAGAGCGCACTGGAAAAGCGATCCGGAGACTTTTTTTTTTTTTTTTTTTTTTCCAGGGATAACCAATCCCACACACACACACACATTACACCTCTCAGAAATCAAAAGATAATGGCACTTTCCGAGTACTTACCCTACGGTCTCACTGCCGTTGTCGTACTCTCGTCGATTGCCCTGTGGGCGTCTCTCAATAGAAAGCCGAAGGAGTTGACCGCGGCGCAGAAGTTGCAGGCACAACTCGACGTCAAACAGCACGATTATCAAGGGTTCCTGGACGCGATTGACAAGTACTATACGGAGCAGTTCAAGAACCTGGAGGACCGTGTCTACAAGGCCAACTACTTCCAGGAAGAATTGCTCAAGCTGCTCATCTCGCTCGATGGGATCGATCTACTGGCCCTTGAAAACGACGAGGAGACCCGTTTGCAATTGAAAGCACAGAGAAAGCAGCTGATCAAACAAATCCAACTCAAACAGAAAGAACTAGACCAGTACAAAGCAAGTGTACAGTGATATAAGAGAAGGCAAAACAAAAACAAAAAAACACAATAACACCTTTCAGCCGATCGGTGCACCTGTTAAAATCTCATCTTTTTCTTTTCTTTTTTAGTTTGCTGCTGCGGACTTTTAAGTTATTATTTTTTTGGGTTGAAGGAAGGGCTTTCCCGCGTCTTTAAGCATGGCTGTCAAAGACCCCCCCGGGCGGGTGGGCAGTCTCAGATATATAAATACACAGCAATGTTCCCGCCCTGATTTTAAAAGCAGAACTTCAAACTTGGTCAAAAGCAAAACTAATTCGTTATGTCCCAATCCATACACTCCCTCGAGTCGGAAGGCGAGCCCGTTCCGCAGCAGCAGGTCGACCCATCGCCTTACGCCCCCGTTGACAACGACGATGTCCAGTCGGACCTGTCGAGGGTGTTCACCTCAGTGACGCAGAACTCCATCAGACCCACCGAGACAACCAAATCGTTGGCTGACGCCGGTTTGCAAAGCGATATCCAACCGCAATCGTACATCAATGCGCCAGGAACGATGGCCCAACAAATGTTCCCAGAGGAGTACACCCTCGAGACAGAAACCGGTCTCGTGCCCATTCAAACGTTGCAATCGTTGGGAAGAGTGAGAACCCACCAATCATCTGCCCGCTCGAGAAGAGCCGGCTCTGTGCCCCGGGTGCCCAGTGAATTGGACCTGGATTCGTCGTCCGGTGACAATGCTGGCGGCCCAGCTGCTGCTGATGAAAAGACGGAAGTCGAAGGCGACGTTGAGTTCGTCACGTTCTTGATCAACGACCCCGAGAACCCTCACAATTGGCCCACCTGGCAGAGATGGTGCTACACGATCGTCCTGTCCATTCTGGTCATCGCCGTCGCGTTCGGCTCCTCGTGTGTCACTGGCGGTCTCGGGCTGATCAATGACCAATTCCACGTCTCGACAGAGGTTTCGACGCTGACTTGCTCACTGATGGTGCTCGGTTTCGCCGTCGGCCCGCTGATTTGGTCGCCATTGTCCGAGCAGATTGGCAGAAGACCCGTCTACTTCATCTCTCTGTTCCTCTACGTCCTGTTCAACGTGCCATGCGCCGTGGCGAAGAACATTGGTACCTTGCTGGTGTGCAGATTCCTGTGCGGTGTCTTCTCCTCCTCCGGTTTGTCCCTTGTCGGTGGCTCCATCGCCGATATGTTCCCAATGGAGACGAGAGGCGAGGCCATTGCCTACTTTGCCTTTGCGCCATACTGCGGCCCCGTCTTTGGTCCACTCGTCTGCGGCTGGATCAACATCAAGACAAATAGATTCGACCTCATTATTTGGGTCAACATGGCCTTTGCCGGTGTCATGTGGATCATCGCCTCGTTGGTCCCTGAGACGTATGCCCCGGTCATTCTGAAGAGACGGGCCCAGCGGATGAGAAAAGAGACGGGCAACGACAAGATTATGACTGAGCAGGAGGCGCAGGGTCTGTCTTTGTCCGAGCTGGTCCAGTCCTGTTTGATCAGACCGTTGGCCTTTGTCGTCACTGAGCCTGTGCTGGACCTCATGTGCTTCTACGTCTGCCTGATCTATGCCCTGTTGTACGCCTTTTTCTTTGCCTACCCGGTCATCTTTGACGAGCTGTACGGGTACAACGACGCCTGGATCGGTCTGATGCTGATTCCTATCCTCATTGGTGCCGTTGGCGCGTTGTTCACGACCCCGATCCTCGAGAAGAAGTACATGGCAATGACGCGCAGAAGAGTGCCGACTCCGGAAGACCGTTTGGTTGGTGCCATGATTGGTGCCCCCTTCGCCGCAATTGGCCTATGGATCCTTGGTGCCACATCGCATCATGGCATCATTTGGGTTGGCCCTGCCTCTTCTGGTTTGGCGTTTGGCTACGGAATGGTGTTGATTTACTACTCCATCAACAACTACATCATTGACTGCTACGCCAAGTATGCGTCCAGTGCCCTTGCAACCAAGGTCTTTTTGAGAAGTGCCGGCGGTGCTGCCTTCCCATTGTTCACCCCACAAATGTACCGCAAGTTGGGACTGCTATGGGCCAGTTTCCTGCTGGCTTTCATCGCGTCGGCGATGGTTTTGATTCCATTTGCATTCTATTTCTACGGTAAGACCTTGAGAAGCAAGTTGTCCAAGAACGACTACTCTGTCTCCCAATGAGTCACTGTACAAAATTAATAACTAATACATATAGACACACATATCAATTTTGGACCAGTAGAGATGCACTTCGCTTTCCCGATTCGGAACTTTTCTCTATTCACAAACCATTTCCGTTTTTCAGGCTGTCTGAAAAAGCAACAATAAACCCCCCACCACCACCACCACACTTTCAACTCACAAAGCTCAAAGCACAGGCAGCTCAATTTGCTTTGTGCACTTCCATACGTATATTTTATTAGCCAATAACATCTTTTGCCAATGGTCACTGCAGACCCCTTCAAAGCGTTCGAGGAGCCAAAGAAGAGGAAGGGCTTCCTGGACTTTGTCCTCAAGAGAAAGAAGGCTCCGTTGCCAGCCGAGCACGACGAGGCATCAAAGGCTGAGATGTCAAATGCTACCGAGGAGACACCTGTTGGCCCAGAAATCGACTACGTCTCGCCTTTCAGACAGAGATCCTCCACCACAGCCACCGCCAAATCGACTGAGAGCCACGCTAAATCAGGCAAGCTGGCCGAATTCGTCAAGGCCCCACCGCTAAAGACCCCAGATGTATTGGCCAAGCTGGACCATAAGCACAAGGATCAAATCGCGTCATTGGAGGCCGCCAATGAACAAGAGGGAAACCTGGACGAGCAACATAAAGAGCAATTGGCCAAGATTGAGAAAGGTCATGCTTCAGCTTTGGAAATGCAAAAGGCCAGGCTCGAGGAGTTGGAGCAGAAAAGAGTGCAAGCTCTCGAGGATTTAAGAATCATTACCGAGAGAGAAGAGGCTGCCAAGAAGAAGAAAGAGGAGGAATTGGCTGCCTTGGAGGCTGAAAAGAAGAGACTTCCTGTTGACAAGGAAGTTGAGGCTGAAGCTGAGGCTGAAGCTGAGGAGCCAAAGAAGTTTGATATCCCTGTTTCTGAGTCCAGGGAGGGCGAATTGGCCGAGACTGAAGTTGACGAGCTCAAGAGCGAGGCCGAGGTTGAGAGGGCTGACAGTGCTGAAAAGAGTGAGGAACATGGTGAGGATCTGGACAAGACGTTATCAAAGACCGATTCCAAGAGCTCCAAAAGCTCCAAGAAATCCACTTGGGCCACTCGTTTGGGTTTGACCAAAGTTGTCTCCACTGTCGAGAAGAAGAGAGAGTTTGCCAAGCTGTCACCTGAGGAGAAAGAGAGGGTTCTTAACGAAGAGCACGAGACCAAATTGCGGGAGATTAGAGACACATCGGAGAAGGAGTTGAAGGACATTGGGCAAGGCTACGACGACGAGATTGCCAGACTGAAGCAGCAGATTGCCGAGTTGGACGCCTCTTTGGATGAGCACGAGGGCTCTGTCACCAAGGAGATTGAAGAGATCAAGAACAATCACGAGGTGGAGTTGCAAGAATTGGCCGAAAAGCACTTAGAAGACACGGAGAAGTTTGGTCAAGAGACGGAGGACCACGTCAAGGCCAAACTTGAAGAGGTGGAGCAATCCAAGGCCAAACAGATCTCAGCTGCAGATGAATTGAAAGAGCTCGAATCTCGACAGGTTGAGACCTCTGAGCAATTGAGGGACTTGAACGAGCAGATCCAGGGCCTCAAGATCAATATCGAGCGTGAGCAATCCAAGCACACGGAGTTGATCCAATCCAAACAGGAGAAATTGAAGCAGATTGAACAATTGAAGGAATCAAAGGCTGTTCTTTTGTCCAAGCTGAAAGGGTTGAGTGCAGCTGACACCGAGGCCGTTAACAGCCAGGTCACTGACATTGACAACAAGATCACCGGTCTGAGGGAGGAGATTGACGATGCTTCCGAGAATGCGTTCAAGAAGAAGCAGGCTGACTTGCTGGCGAAGATTGAAGAGGCCAAGAAGAAGACAACCACCTTGACCAACGAGCTGACCTCGCATGGTGCTGCTGGCCAGTATCGTACCGTCGAGAGAGAGTCCTTCATTGACGTCTCTGACGATGAAAAGTGATTTTTCGTTTCTGATATTGTACTACTAGTGTTGTATTTTATTACTGCGGGAGTGCTATCAGCTGTCCGCAAATATTGTTTGAATTGAAGTTGGTGGAGAGTTGGATCTCGTAGAGGCATAAGTCATGCGTATCAACGCTGGACTCGAACGAGATGATCGATATAAGTCATGGGCTTGTTTATGATGTCATTGTGCAGATGAAAACCTGCTACATGATGAAGATAAATATAATATCCCTAATGTAGAAACTTTCCTGGATGGGTCGCACCGTCGGACTTTTCCTGCATGTGCAGCTCAGTCCGTCGGATCTCACAAATTATTGACATTCCGGATAAAAATAGACCACACCACTTTGATATTCCAATGTGATATTATGTTTTATCAATGCCAAACTAGTTATGAAACTGATTCAAATTAGCCTTGAATCATTGCTATAGTAGTCTAGTTTTGCATTGATTACGACGTCAGTTAGAAAGAGAGTTCTGAGAAGACAATATTAGTTCCCAGTAGCCTGACTTTATGCTCTTGGGTGACTGACTGGGCCAAAGTGGACTCTTCACCCAGACACCACTATTATCAACCTCCCCTTTTTTTCTTTAAAAAAAAACAAGGATAAGGCAGCGCCTAATCTCCCCTGTCATTCTTCAATTGGCCAAGGTAATATCTCCCAATAGCCATTGCCCCCAATCCAAGATGTCATTCTTCAAAGACTTTTCCAAGAACCTACAATCGAGTCTGGACAACGTCACGAAAGAGGCCCAGAAGCTTTCGAGCGACTTGACGCCATTGGCAAAGAGAACTGCCAGGCTGGTGCAGGAGAAGTTTGGGGCCATTGAGGACATTTCTGAGTTGCCAGAGGAGTACATCTTGCTGGAAAAGAAAGTTGACGCGCTGAGATCCGTTTACAAAAAGCTGTTGATCATCACCAAGACGTACGAGATTGAGTCATACGACTATCCGCCAAACATCACTGAGTCTGTCAATGATTTGTCCAAGACCATTTCCGAAAAACTCCAGAGTTTGCAGAAGGCCAACACGACAAAGGATTTGGAGAGCGAGCTGAACAAGAAGGACGCTGTGGTTTTGCCACAAACGTTGAGTCATGAGCTTTCCAAGGCTGCCAGAGTGTCGACTGACACGTTGCTGTCGTTTGGTGAGGAGAACTCGCTCTCGACAGTTCTTCTCAAGTTTGCTGAGGCACAGTCAAGGATTGGTTTCAAGAGACTGGAGCAAGACAAGCTCATCATTGAGGAGTTCAACACCAAGCTGCAAGAGGTTTTGGAGAAGAACTTCCAAGAGACGGCCAAGAACCGCAAGAGCGTGGAGGCTGCCAGACTGAACTTTGACACGCTGAGACACGAGATCAAGGTGAACCCGGACAAGCAGGAGTCGTTGCAACATGAGCTCGACGAGAAGGAGGACGAGCTGGTCAATGCGACAACGAGGGCTGTCCAGAGCATGAAGAAGCTGATTGGGCCAGCTGAGAGTGTCAACTTGATTATCCTTTTCAACAAGATCCAGCTCGATTACCACAAGTCCGTTGCTGCTGAGCTTGAGGCTCTTATCAAGGACCTCGAAGCTATTCCTTTGGAGGAAGAGGAAGAGGAAGAGGACGAAGAAGAGGACGAAGAAGAGGACGAGGACGAAGTGGAAGAGGCCACGAGTGCCGCTTAGATGTGGCAAAGCATATGCCGACAGCCGACGCAGACATTGAGAGAGAGCTAAGCGACGATTAATAAAGGCTGTTTAAAAGGAAGACCGATAAAGAGAAACCACAGCAACAACCTGCAGTACCGAATTGGAGCTTCTTTTGGACAGTTTTACCCATTCGTTTGAATACTAATATTGTCAAATATAGCGACTGTAACTGTAACTTTTTTTTTTTTTTTTTTTTTTTAATTTGCATAAAAAGCGCATGTGATAATTCTGACTGAAACAAAAACGTGACACTATCAAAATTGAACCCTCTCTCTTTGTTGATATCATCAATAACGACATGGCTAACGAAGACGCACAGGAAATAGCAGTGCACGAGGTAGACTCCTATCTATCCCTCGAGCAACAGCAACAGCAACAGCAACAGCAAGAACCACAGCAATCAGTTTTGCCACAAAGTCCAGACAATGCCAATAGGAAGATGCAGAGATCTTACTCCTCGTCGTCGACGACATCAGGGAGCTCGCCCTTGTTTTACGCTTCAGGGTCATACAACAGTTCCGTTGACTACATCCCCACGGAAAAGATCTCACTCTTGGAGTTGCTTGATCCGTTGTCGTCGAGCGCTTTTATCCAGAAGAAGTACACGCAGGTGAAGGCGAGGTCGCTCAGCAAGTTCAACAGGTTGAAAGATGGCACGACAAAGCGGAAGGACAAGTACATGAATGACATCCGTGACCTCGATGGCATGAAGAAGAAACTGATGGAGAAGGTTGACCGGTTGGATGGCCGGCTCAGCAATCTGTTTTATGCGTCAACGACCGAGAAGGTCTTCTACTCCTTCGCGCTGTTCTCTGTGTTTGTCGGTGGTTTCATTCTTGGCCGCTATCCGGAGAGGTTCCATGTCTTCTACAGTGTCTTGTCGGTTGCCTTGTACCCGGTCAGGGCTTACACCTATTGGAAGAAGTCCTTCCACTATTTCTTGGCTGACTTGTGCTACTTCGTCAACTTCTTGCTCTTGACATTCCTCTGGATTGCGCCACACTCGGTGCATCTGTACACTGTGTGCTTTGCATTCACTTTTGGCACCTTATCCTGGGCTGTCGTTACCTGGAGAAACTCGTTGGTGTTGCATTCGATTGACAAGTTTACGTCCTCGTTCATTCACATTCTGCCCCCGGTGGTTATGTTTGTCATCACGCACCAGATTGACTACAGTTACAAGCTTGAAAGATTCCCAGGTGCAGCAAAGCTCACCTCATGGCACTTTTTGTCGGGTATTTTGTGGACATCGCTATACTACTTGATTTGGCAGTCTTTGTACCATTACTTCATCACCGTTCGAAAAGCAGAGAAGATCAAACAAGGCCGTGCGACATCTTTCGAGTGGCTGAGAAAGTCTTTCTCCAAGAAGTGGATCGGGAGGTTTGTCAATGGGTTGCGCGACCCGTACCCTGTCTGGGCCTTCACGATCATCCAATACGGCTACCAGTTGCTGACAATGTCAATCTGCCCGCTATGGTTCCACTACAAGTACCTGGCGTCCCTGTTCCTCAGTTTTATCTTCTTGGTTGCCAGTTTCAACGGGGCAACGTACTATGTCGATTACTACGGCAGGAGATTGGAGAAGGAGGTGGCTCGGCTGCAACAGGAGATTGCCGATTTGCAGCACAGTGATTTCAACAACAGTGCTGCGACATCCCCGATTCTAGAGGCTAATCCTCAGACGGATCCTCAAGAGACTGCACCTGAGTTCAAGTTGGATAAGAAGGAATAGGTTGTCAATGCGCTCGCTGGCTTCTTAAAGAGACGCTGTAGTTTACATAATCCGACGCTTAGTCATCATTTTTTTCTTCTTTCCTTTCTCGTTGGTGATTTTTTTTTTTTCACCAACATTGAAACTGCCGCTGGAGATTGGACACACACAGCGAACTACATATAGCGTCCCAAGGATGTTTCCCCTTCTGCGCGCTCCTGTGAGACCTCTCAGCTCAATACGGTCACTGCACAGTGCGCGTGTTCTTCTCAACAAGCAGCCTGACGCTCCCAACGCTGCCAACGCTGCGCGCGAGCTGTCGCAAGACGACAAGATATCGCACTTGAACTTTCTGAGAAATTACTACTCGGAGGAGTTGGTCGAAAGTATCAAGCTTGCAGAGACACATATTGACCCTGTCCACTTTGCCAACAAGAAGCTCAGATCGACCGAGTTTGCCCCACCGTATCTCGATGATTTCAGCAAGAGAGACAAGTTTTGGGACACGCTGACGATTGAGGACCCGCTGGACTACGACTTCAGAATGCCCTTGCAACCGTCCCCTGTCGACGTGCCTCCGGGCTCGAGTTTGAAGGAGCTCGGCGGCTCGCGTAACACCATTGCCAAGGAGCTGGCGCTGCTGACTGGGCTCGACGAGGGCTACATTGACAAGCTGACCGCGAAGCCGTTGATCATGAAGCGTGTTTCGAACCAGACGGCCAAGGGCAAGATCCCAACGAATTACGCCCTGGTGGTTGTCGGCGACAAGAAGGGAATGATTGGCATTGGCGAAGGCAAGGACCGTGTCGAAATGAGCAGGGCCGTGTCGAAGGCCCATTGGAACGCGGTCAAGAACCTGAAGTACATCCCACGCTACGAGGACCGGACCATCATTGGTAACATTGACAATGTCTTCCACGGCTGCAAGATCTTTTTGAGATCGGCCCCACCCGGTTTCGGGCTCAGAGTCAACCACTACATCTTTGAGATTTGCGAGTTGGTTGGCATCAAGGACCTCAGTGCCAAGATCTACAAGTCGCGTAACCCAATGAATGTGTGCAAGGGCTTCATCGAGACCTTGACCCAGCAGCAGACACTGGAGGAGCTCTCCACCAACAGAGGTAAGAAGGTTGTCGACATCAGAAAGACGTACTACTCTGCCTAGCTGTACAACCCCCCACGCTTGTAAATAATCAAAAACAAACATAGGTAACCCCTACACAGTAGCGTCCATATATCCCAAAACCTTCCATTGAATCCTAATATATTATATATACTCTTGCTCAGTCGCAGGAGCAACCGGTGGAGCCACACTCCTCGGCTTTCTTAACGATTGGCAGTCTGGAGTTGCAAGTGCAACCACAGTCACTGCTGTTCTTCTTCACAAGCGACGCCAGAGAGCGCGCTTGGGTCCCGGTGATAGCCTTAGTGACTGGGGCTCGAACGGAGACGACGATTCGGGCAAACATTGTGTGTGTTGTCTGTGTTGGATCTTGTTGATGAAGATTAAGGAACAAGGGAACAAAGAAAAACTGAACAGCAAATGACGTGGTTTTATACTGAAGCCACTGGAGAATACCCGTTTCTTTTTCCGTTTTTTTTCTGCGTAATGGCGTTATCGATGGATTGGCCTCCTTCTCCTTTTTTTGGGTGTTTTGACACCCAAAAGCACGACACCCATGCAGGAAGCCAAAAGAATATAAAGGAAAAAGGGAAAAACGAAAGGCAGTCGGTGAAACAAAACTCCGCCTGATATATTGCCTGGTATTTAGATATTGCTAACTGTTTCCCTATCGAATTCCCACCTGAGCATTTCCCTCTCGCTCTCACACCCCCCCTTTTTTTTTTTTTTTTTTTTTTTTTTTTTTTTTTTTTT